>JARQOC010000357.1:0-90279 GCA_033576535.1 Allobates femoralis
TTTATTTAGATGATATTCTAATTTTCTCACCCGCCCTGATTCCCATCATAAACATATCCGACTGGTTCTACAAAGGTTAAGAGATAATTGTTTGTTCACTAAACTTGAAAAATGTACCTTTTCTGTTCAGGAAATATTCTTGGGTATCATTGCCTCCGCCTCCAGTTTTAAGTTGGATCCTGGGGAAGTTCAGGCCATGATTGATTGGGTTCAACCCAGCGACCTCAAGGCCTTGCAGCGCTTTTTGGAGTTCGCAAATTATTATAAAAAGTTCATTAGAGGTTTTTACCAAATTGCTAAGCCTCTTACGGACCTCACTCGTAAAGGGTCGGAACTAAAGGCTTGGTAGCCAGAAGTGGTCAAGGCTTTTCAAAATTTCAAGAAATGTTTTATGTCTGCTCCTGTGCTTGTTCAACCAGACCTCCAGAGGCCGTGCATTGTGGAGGTAGATGCTTCTGAGGTCGGGATGGGGGCTGTATTGTCTCAAGGTCCAAAGACCTTAACTAACCTGCAACCATGTACCTTTTTCTCTAAAAATTTTCTCCTGCTGAAAGGAACTATGATGTAGGCAATCGAGAGTTGTTTGCTGTCAAGATGGCCTTTGAAGAATGGAGGCATTTTTTGAAAGGAACCATTTATCCAGTCACCGTGGTGACAGATCACAAACATTTAGTCTATATTGAATCTGCCAAATGGTTAACCCCAAGACAGGCCAGATGGTCTTTATTTTTCTCTAGATTTAATTTTTTTTATTACGTTCAGACCTGGATCTAAAAATGTAAGAGCAGATGCCCTGTCTTGTGGTTTTGATTCGTTGTCTCCTCTGCAACCTCCTTCCTACATTCTTTACCAGGGTATTGTTGTGGCAATGGTTTCCTCTGAGCTGGAAGCTGAAGTATGTACTGCTCAGTCCTGGCTTCTTTCAATACCCCTGAATGCAAGTTGTTTGTTCCTGTGAACCTCCAATTAGAACTTTTACAAGAATTCCATGATTATGTGTTGTGTGGTCATCCTGGGTTAACTGCCACCCAGAAGGCAGTTGCGAGACTCTTTTGGTGGTCTGCTGTACATAGGCATCTTAGGGCCCTTTCACATCAGCGTTTTTCGTAATTCGCGGCAGATGCGGTGAAAAAACCGCATCTGCCGCGTTTGCCGCATAACCGTTCCACTTGCGGCGCGGTTGCGGTTTTTCCCATACAAAGTATAGGGGGACTTGCGGCAGATGCGGCAAGTGCGGTTTTGCACTTGCGGCAGGTGCGGCAGCGAAAAAAAACGCGGTCAGCCGCGGTTTTTTTCGCTGCCGCACCTGCCGCAGGTGCAAAACCGCACTTGCCGCATCTGCCGCAAGTCCCCCTATACTTTGTATGGGCAAAACCGCAACCGCGCCGCAAGTGGAACGGTTATGCGGCAAACGCGGCAGATGCGGTTTTTTCACCGCATCTGCCGCGAATTACGAAAAACGCTGATGTGAAAGGGCCCTTAGAGAATTTGTGTCAGCTTTTGAAACTTGCTCACATGCCAAAGTACAGCATTGCCATCCAGCCAGGGAATTGGCTCCTTTGCCAATTTCGAAAAGACTATGGACTCATTTGTCCATGGATTTCATTTCTGATTTACCTCTGTCTGGGAGGATGACTGCTATTTGGGTGGTGGTCGATCGATTCTGCAAACAAGCTCACTTTGTCCCATTATCTGGGTTACCCAATGCTGAAACTCTCTCTCCAAACTGTTCATTGTTCATGTGGTACCATTGCATGGGATTCCCCTTAATATTGTGCCTGATAGGGGAGTACAATTCGTCTCTATGCGAAAAATTGCCCTTCTCCTTTGGTTATCACCCTGATTCTAACGGGCAGACGCAGAGAACAAATCAGTTTCTGGAACAAATTTTGAGAAGTTTTGTCACCGCTTTCTTCCTCTGGCTGAATTTGCCTTCAATAATCAGGTTAAACAGTCCACTGGGACCTCGCCATTTTTCTGTAATTATGAGTTCCATCCTCACTTTGGTGAATTCTGCTCTGTATCAATTGTCCATTTGCTTTTGGTTGTGTAGGATTTGATCTCTTTATGTTCTGAACCAGACCCTACCTGACTTTGTTTCTTACCTGGACTTGACCCTCTGCTAGTGACCTGACTTCTCTTTCTGTTTTGTACCTATGTACTGTATATACTCGTGTATAAGCCGACCCGTGTATAAGCCGACCCCCCTACTTTTGCCCCCAAAACCTGGGAAAACCTATTGACTCGTGTATAAGCCGAGGGTGGACTCCAGCACAGGTATACAGCCCCCAGCAGTGTGGTATATACAGGCAGCAGCCCCCAGCAGTGTGGTATATACAGGCAGCAGCCCCCAGCAGTGTGGTATATACAGGCAGCAGCCCCCAGCAGTGTGGTATATACAGGCAGCAGCCCCCAGCAGTGTGGTATATACAGGCAGCAGCCCCCAGCAGTGAGGTATATACAGGCAGCAGCCCCCAGCAGTGAGGTATATACAGGCAGCAGCCCCCAGCAGTGAGGTATATACAGGCAGCAGCCCCCAGCAGTGTGGTATATACAGGCAGCAGCCCCCAGCAGTGAGGTATATACAGGCAGCAGCCCCCAGCAGTGAGGTATATACAGGCAGCAGCCCCCAGCAGTGTGGTATATACAGGCAGCAACCCCCAGCAGTGTGGTATATACAGGCAGCAGCCCCCAGCAGTGTGGTATATACAGGCAGCAGCCCCCAGCAGTGAGGTATATACAGGCAGCAGCCCCCAGCAGTGAGGTATATACAGGCAGCAGCCCCCAGCAGTGTGGTATATACAGGCAGCAGCCCCCAGCAGTGTGGTATATACAGGCAGCAGCCCCCAGCAGTGTGGTATATACAGGCAGCAGCCCCCAGCAGTGAGGTATATACAGGCAGCAGCCCCCAGCAGTGAGGTATATACAGGCAGCAGCCCCCAGCAGTGAGGTATATACAGGCAGCAGCCCCCAGCAGTGAGGTATATACAGGCAGCAGCCCCCAGCAGTGAGGTATATACAGGCAGCAGCCCCCAGCAGTGAGGTATATACAGGCAGCAGCCCCCAGCAGTGAGGTATATACAGGCAGCAGCCCCCAGAGGTATATACAGGCAGGGCCCCAGTGGCACTCGCCCCCCCACACTGTGCAGAGCCCCCCCTCCCGATGCATTATCTTACCATCCAGCCGCGTCTTCATCACCGCCGGTCCTCCCGTCCATCCTCGCGCGCTGTGTTCCCGGTCTCATGTGACCCGGCGGTCGCAGTCGGATGACGTCATCGCGCCGGGTCACATGAGAGCCGAACACAGCGCGAGAGGATGGACGGGAGGACGATGATGAAGACGCGGCTGGATGGTAGCATAATGCATCGGATGTGGGGGCTCTGCACAGTGTGGGGGGGCGAGTGCCATTGGGGACCTGCTGTATATGGGGGCCTGCTGTATATGGGGGCCTGTAAACATCTGGGGGCTGTATGCGCGGCTCCCCCTGCCGCTGTGATGGGCGGGGGGAGCCGTGCATATCTAATGAGCGGCCCCATGTGACGGGCCGCTCTGTCAGGAGCCTCCCCCCGCCTCCTCCAGCCTCCCCATCACCCGGACACCTAGGATTACCGTATTGACCCGTGTATAAGCCGAGGGGGTGACTTTTCAGCCCAATTTTTGGGCTGAAAAACTCGGCTTATACACGAGTATATATGGTACTCTGTTTCTGTCTCATCGGTTTCCTGACTTCAGATTGAAGTGGATTTTGCTTCTGTTAACCCTTTGCTGTACTGCGCCATTTCCTGAACCTGACCGCGGATTGCTTTGATCTCTCTTTACTACCAGTAAGTAGTATGATTGTTAGATTTACTTTCCATTTATTTCAGTTAGTTTTCTGATCCTGTAAGACTAGTTATTACTTGTGACCAGCATCACAACAGGCAGATGAAAATTTGCTAAAAAAAAGCATAAAAAAGCAGCAAAAAACACAGCGAGGGCATGAGGCCTAATACATTTAAAGTTGAAGAAAATGCTGTTACTGAAAGAAATTCTGAAAATATTACATTCATCTAAATATACCGTAGATTCTCTAATTGTATTCTGTACTATTTTGTTTTGTTTGATGTATTTAATTTATTTTTTTTACTAAATACATTTAAATAAGTTAAGTTATTTCTTTGAATTTAAGAATAAAATAATGTGTACAGCTTCACCTGTACAGTCTGTGTCCGGCTAAAACACTACAAACAGGACATTTACATTCTTCTCCCTACTCCACCATCAGGTCAATATACATTGCTTACACTGGAAACAGCAGATTTGATTTATCGCTCCTATGTGCTAACCTTATAAATAGATATCCGGTGGTTTCATTGTGGAAAGTCCCAAAAGATTCCTTGTGAGAAGACAGGTCAAGGAAGGTAATAATGTAAGATGAAATGATCAGCTAAAACCCTGTTACTTATTGACTACATTTGCTCTGGGAACACTAGTGAGGGTGACATATTATCTGTACAAAGCATCCTTAAATTAGAATGAATTTTCGAGTATTCAGCTAGAACATCAACTAGAAAAAAAGTACATTATTTGCGTCACTTACGTTCTATTACTGTGATATTTTACAACTTGGAAACCTCAATAGCCGACATCTGCAAAAACAGTCGGGTAGTGAAGAAAAATATAAAGCCTTGTATCAGAAGAGTTCATCACAATAGTGAAAAGCAGTAGATGAATGATATAATGGAAGGTGAGATGAATACTGAAATTCAATACATGAATCAAATTTTATCAGCATGATGTATGGCAAAACATTTTAAGAATTTTTACTTTAATGAAACATTAACAGAGTATATCTGAAATTGGGAAAAATTATATAACTTTCTAGAAACCGTTCCACCCATAACCATGGCCAAGGCTGGTAACGCTGTTTAGAGTTCTTTAAAAAAAATGTTTTTGAAGTCATGTTCTGACATAGTGTAAAAACTAGTTTTATACTTTCTTTTCTTTTTTTTTGTGGAGAAAATCCCCCACATTTTATCAGATCAAACAAAGTGAATGTGATTATAGATGAGCGAGCTGGACTTTAAAGTTTGGTGTCCATACTGAACACAGACTTAACAAAAGGTTTTAGAGTTTGAGTTCGGAGTTTGGATGCTTTGTGCATGCAAACTACTAAAGCGAGCTTCGCTGTGCACCGGTACACTCAATGCTCGGGTACACTTGGTGCTTCGGTACTCTCGGTGGTCGGCCCAGTGTGAGCTGCTTGCAGTGTTTGTACAGCTCGCACTGGGGGTAAAATCAGCATTATCAGATGTAGTGTGTACAAAAAAATGACAAAACCCCACCCTTTCAGGTTCAGGTCAAGTTTAAAACCCAGAACAGAACCAAACTTCCATGGCTCCATAGATTTTTAATTGTGGTTTAATGAAAACTGATGCCTACTTTGTTTTTAAAAGGAATCTGTCAGTAGGATCTCTGCTCCTAAGCAGTCAACATGAGCATGCATACAGGTCATTGAATGTTGAATAAAATGATACCTTGATCTCCAGTACACTCGATGCTCGGGTAGACTTGGTGCTTGGGTACGCTTGGTGCTCGGTCCAGTGTGAGCTGCTTGCAGTGTTTAATCGGCTTACACTGGGGGTAAAATCAGCATTATCAGATGTAGTGTGTACAAAAAAATGACAAAACCCCACCCTTCGTTCCCCGGAAGGGTTTTGTTTAGGGCTGGCTGTATGTGGGTGGAGAGCCAAACTGCCCAATCAGTGACTTCCAATGAAGTTCAGGTCAAGTTTAAACCCAGAACAGAACCCAAACTTCCACGGCTCCGCAGATTTCTAATTGTGGTTTAATGAAACCTGATGCTTACTCTGATTTTAAAGGAAATCTGTCAGTGGGATCTCTGTACCTAAGCAGTCAATATGAGCAGGCATACAGGTCATTGAAAGTTGAATAAAATGATACCTTGATATTTGCAATCTGATGTCTTTTTCCAGAGAAATCCACATTTTTCTTTATTTGTAAATGAGCTATTAACACTATGGGCCGGACATAGATCTCCCTGAGAATCTGTCTCCAGAACTCATTTTAAATGAGACATTACCAGTGTGAGACATGTAATGACTGACTTATTAAATAATGACTGGCATCACCTATGTGTAAAGGTGCAAGAAAATACATTACAATAAGAAAATGAGATCTGCTGCGACATTAAACACTAAATTAATGTGAATTAGCTACATGGCTATCAAATGAAGAGCAGGACTATGTGTACAGCTAAAACAATGTGTATAAGGCTGGTTTCACACTGCAGTTTTTTCCCTGATCAGGTTCGATCAGGTTTCTGTGCCAAAACCATGAGAGGAACCAGGAGAGGAACTTGCAGAGAAAAACTATAATTGAAAGATTGACACCTGTTCTGAGTTTTGGAGATACTCCTGGTTTTGACACACAAACCGATCGAACATGATCAGGGAAAAAACTGCAGTGTGAAATCAGCCTAAGGCAAGGAGATTTAGCGAATACTTCTTTATATTGCAGAGAAAATTGAGAGACTTAGTTTAAGCACTGGCCACAGCTTTTAAGCCCAGTAACCACGACAAGGTGCTGTCATCTTACCGGGTCCTGACACTATGTCAATACTTGCAGTATAAAATTGCTTGTGTGGGTTTATATGCCTCTGAATGCAATTAAAACCTGCTGGAATGGTATGTTTGTGGACCTGGGTTACAGCAAGATGGAGGGATAGGCGAGGCTACAGGATGGGGGAAGGGAGCACAGTCAAAAATAGTCATACTACATATTAAATTATGACCGGCATCACCTACGTGTAAAGGTGCAAGCAAGAAAATACTCGCATCGTCTATTCCTCCATCTTGCTGTAGCCCAGGTCCACAGACATACTATTCCAGCAGGTTTTAATTGCATTCAGAGGCACATAAACCTACACAAGTAATTGTATACCAAATGTAGTGACATAGTGCCAGGACCCAGTAAGATGAGAGCACCTTGTCACGGTTACCAGGCTCAAAAGCAGTGGCCAGTACTTAAGCTAAGTCTCCCAATTTTCTTTATAATCTAAAACAGTATTTGGTAAATCTCCTTGCCTTATACACATTTATTAGCTGTACACATAGTCCTGCTATTCATTTGATAGCCACGTAGCTAATTCACATTCATTTAGTGTTTAGTGTCGCAGTAGATCTCATTTTTTTATGTAATGACTGACAGTCTGCTCTCCTGATCTACATGCCTCATGGTAATGCCTCCTTCATATAAAATATGCTCTGGAGGCAGATTGTTAGTGAGATCTATGCCCAGTCCATAGATCTTAACAGCTCACTTACATATAAGAAACACATGGCTTGCTCTTGAATAAGATACCATATCAGGGATATCAAGTTATCATTTTATTCCACTTCCTATCACCTACATGTCTATATAGACAGCTTGGGAGGGGTGATTCAACTGACAGATTGCCTTTAAAGATCCTGTCCATTCTGTGGTGCTTTTTTTTCCTGTAAGTATCTATTGGGAGACAGAAAAAAAACACATGTGCAAAACACAGTAAAGCTTTTCAGTGCAAAATCCCAGCTTTGCTGCACTAAGAAAGAGCAGTAAAAAACACTGCTTCATATCTGCCCCGATAACCCATGAAAAAAAGGGAACACAGAGCAAAAAAGCAGTAAAACATGCAATAAACAGACCAGATTGCTTTTGCGTATTTTGTTGCAAACATTTTCAGAAAAAATGCACCAGAAAAAAACAATTTTGCATGTGAGAACATGACCTGTAGCAAGTTCTTTGCACAACCTCCGGTTGAGGCGAGCTCTACCAAGTGTTTAAAAAGTATGCAGAGGTCTTTTCGGAAGGAGGTATGGTTTAGTACAGATGACAAGGTTACAATATTTCCATCACAAAAGTGACACAAATTATGAAAACATATGCATTTTATTCTCCATATTCTATTGTCTCTGGCTGGAGCCCATTTCTTACATTGACGCATGGTTGCTGACAGATGCATCAAGTGAATTAAACAGTAATCGTAATTTTCTTTTTCTTTTTTAAATAAATCAATAGTACCTATAAAGATAATAAACTTTGTAATAAATCTTATTAGAGAAATCCACTTCTATTTCCTTATGTACTGATCTTTCATTCTCAAAATTCTCAATTCAAAGATAACATTTGTCTTCAGTCGATAAAGATTTTCTCATAACTGAAAAATGAGTTGAGCTGATAGTTGACGCTCATAATAAAAAGCAGATTTCTCAGATAACATATTGTATAGTTTACTATTTTCACGTTTGCTATTGATTTATTAAATAAAATTTAAAATCCCCCCCCACCTCTCCTGTCCTCTTTCAGGGACATCAATTCTTCCAAAGGACAGGAAGTGACATCACAGAGTCAGCAGACGGGAAATCAGCTATATCAAAGGGTCTCATGAAATGAAAACAGCGTATTCAAGTAAACCCAAAATAATACATCAATGGTTAGTAATCAACTTAGTTTTACATAGTAACATAGTTTGAGTAACATAGTATTTAAGGTTGAAGGAAGACTTTAAGTCCGTCTAGTTCAACCCATAGCCTAATATGATGATCCAAGGAAATAAAAAAAACTATGTGGCAACACTAAGCTTCACATTGGGGAAAACAAATTCCTTCCTAGATCTTCTTAAGGTCTGGGATGGTGTGCGTGCCAGATTCAACCTCTCCACTATGGTGGGACCTTTGACCCCACTGTTCTGCAATCCTGACTTCCCTCCAGCGGTCGACGCAGACAGATCCATGATCTGGTCCCCCAAACAGAAAACCCGGGCCTGTGAGACCCTCATGGGGGCCCCTGCTCTGCCCGCTCTCACGGTCCTTCGTGCCAAGTTTCCGGGATCTCGGCTCCAATGGTTTGCCTATCTGCAATTGCAGTCATTTCTAACATGTTTATGCTCATCCTCTGAACTGACCAGAGAGCGAACTACGTTTGAAACCCTCTTGCTGCAACACACGACCCCATCGCATGTCATCTCACAGATATACAGTATTTTAACTTGCTCTCCTGACCTAGATCCAGCGTGGTATATGGTAGCCTGGGAACAGGAGCTGGAATTGGTGCCACCAGATCTGGATTAGGCTAAAGCCTTTCTTTGCACACACAAAATGCCTCTACCTTGTAAGGTGCAGAAAACAAACTTTAAACTATTAAAGTTGCGCACAGGGGCTCGACAGAATTTATCCATCAATTCCTGATGTTTGTTGGTGCTGTGATGCTCCTGGGGGTAACTTGCTCCATGTTTGGTGGAGCTGCCCAACTGTTCGCTCCCTCTGGCAACATGTATTCCGGATCCATGAGCATGTCTCGGGGATTCATATCCCCTGCTTGCTGCAGATAGGCTTATTATCTATGATTCCCTGTACGTTCAAGGAGATTAAGCTTGGTCTACTGAGATACTGTTTGGCCGCGACCAGAGCTGTAATACCCCAGAAATGGAAATCGAAGACAGCCCCCACCATGGTTGACTGGCTCCATGAGATGGATCATATTTGTTGTATGGAGAAACTTTCCGCCCATTCCGACTCCCAACTGAGTAAATATTTTTGCACATGGACAGCCTGGCTCTTGTTTCGTGAGTCCCCGGGGTTCACAGGTACTCTCTCCGTTTAGCCTGGTTGATTCAGCGATGAGAGACATACACTTTGCACATGGTAGAATGGTACTATTGTTCCCTTCTTACTCCTTACCCCTTTTGTCCATCCCCCATGTTCCTACCCCCCTCCACCACTGCTAGTATTGCTCATACTATTCTCTG
This sequence comes from Allobates femoralis, assembly GCA_033576535.1. Classification (NCBI taxonomy): domain Eukaryota; kingdom Metazoa; phylum Chordata; class Amphibia; order Anura; family Aromobatidae; genus Allobates; species Allobates femoralis. The sequence goes on from JARQOC010000357.1 coordinate 9,789, forward strand.
CTACGCTTTACCGTATTTCTTCCTTTTTCTTACAATCTTACTAGTCTCTTTTTATTTCTTGTCCTCCCTTCTGGACTTTCCTCTTCTGTCTTTTCTTTTTTTGCCACTCTGGGCTTAATGGTTGCCTGTTTGCTTTGGATGAGCTGAACCTGCGCAACTTATTTTGACAGGTAATGCAACTATTTTGAATAGATTGTAATATTGTTTCTGTGTTAGACATGTTCTGACCGTATTATTTGATATTCTGATTTTCATTCTCTTTTTTGATTGTGCTTAAGCTTGTACCTGGCAAAGATTTATGTTAGTTAACTTATCTTATTTGCTCAATAAAGAGAATTTTTGAAACGAAAGTTATTCAAAATAAATCTCATAGATCTATGATAAAAATTGCTCTGGTTGGACAGGCATAGACAATCGATTTGGGTATGCTTGGCGTCTATTTATGTGCGGTTCTTCTTTTCTTAGGGGAAAATTAAATAAGGCTTTATTATTATTATCATTATTATTTATTTATATAGCGCCATTATATTCCATGGCGCTTTACATGCTAAAAGGTGCAGACTAGGACAAGTAACATAGTAACAATACAAGTAACAATAAATGTGGACAATTCGGTCGTACAGATACAAGAGGGGAGAAATCCTGTCCGTGAGGACTCACAGTCTATGAGGGGCGGGTGGGGATACAGTGGGAGGGGGAAGTTCCAGTCGTGAGGCGGTGTGGTGGACCGAGTCTTATTGCAGGTGGTAGGCTTGGCGGAACAGGTGGGTCTTCAGGCTTCTTTTGAAGGTTCCCATGGTAGGAAAATGTCTGATGTGTTGGGACAGCTTTATCAGTTCAGTTTTCAAACAATTTGATTGTCTAATTTGCTATGCATGAAAGAGGTTCTCGCCACGATTGGGGGGGTATATGTTTTGGTTATTGTGGTTCTCCGCATCCAGATTTGCTAATATACCAGTTATTCTGAGTTGGTCTGAAATGCAGAATAGGGGTTCTCATTAATATGTACTTTTTCAGACACTCCCTTGTGGACCAATTAAGAATACTGCCAGTACCTTTACAGGGTGTCAAGTTGATTGGTGTAACTAGATGTCACGGTTTAGGTGCAAGATGCCATCTGTGGTTGGTATTGAGGCGACATATCTAATATAATTTTAGAAAATGAGGTGTCTATTTGATGTCTACATAAGGTTTTGTAAAAATGATGTCTATATGTACCTTATATACATAATATTGCAATCATATGTAGTGGTTGCAGTTATCCAACATATGCTTTCTTTTCAGGTAGGATTTTTCTGTCGGTACAAAGAAATGCACTTTTGTTGGCAATCGTATTATCTTGCTCAGTTTCCTATGTGTGCTTTTATTGTAACTCTGAGTGTGATCTCAGTACGCACTAGTGTTTGTAGGGTTATTCACATTAGATGAGTGTCGTCTTTATATGCACTTATTAAATAGATGCACTTATATAGTGTGTCGTGTCCAGGATGTCTCTCCTGGAATGCCACTTCGCTGCCTGTACGCTGTAGTGATCAGTGCATGTGTTAAATAAACTTGTATAGGGTGTACAGTGCCACCCTGCACCTCTTCTTAACCTTCCAGTTTGTCCTCTCTTACACTGCTGTGCAGTTTGCAGATCTTTATGTACGGTGTGAACAGTGTTAGAGCAAAGTAAAAGATCCAAATGTTTGCTAGTCTTAACCAGAGTTCAGATTACCACTGTTTGTGGTTTTACTCACAAATTTGCTGACATCTGGTGAGTCCTTTCATGTGTCCAGTTGCTGGGTTGGTTGGATGGAGCCCCCGTGTAGCAGAGCAGTTGCAAGCGTCATAGCCAGTGGCGCAGCTTCCTGGTTCCGCTTACGTCACAGGTCAGGTGGTCGTCACGTAACGGCGTCATCACCGTCATGTGATCGGGTGGGTGGGATCAGGCTCAGACATTGTTTGCTAGCGAAACAGGTGATAGTCAGCGGGGCTGTCTGTAAATCATCGACGCATTTTGAATGAGGTGTCCTTCTTCGTCATGATTGCCGCCCTCTGACTATCATTCCTTATTTATAGTGGCTACTGGCTACTGTGTGTCAGCTGTGTTTGGTCATCCAATCCTGATTGCGACAACCAGTGTTTCCAAGGTTGCAATTTATGTCATCTTACTATTTGTAATAAAAGAATTTGGAATAAAAGGTGGATCCTGCTTAATTCTTGTCGTAGTATATCTTTTTTCTTTATGTGTGGCATAGGTGCACTAGTAGTACATTTTCTCATTGCAGCATTTGATTTTGACTTGGTTAACCCATTGAGTGGCTTTGGGTACTTGTATATAGGTATTGGATAGGAATATACTAAGGGTGTCCTTGATATTTTCTGGTTGGTTGTATTCATGACTAGTATGTCTCTCATAAAATTTTAAGATTGTGAGTAGAGTTTAATTTCATATCCAGTATGATAGATGTGTAACATGGCTCTAAACCTGCTGGGTATAGGTGTGTGTCAGACACTATGTATATATTATTTAACCAGAGAAAGAGTGCAACTACCTCAGTTTAAGGCTTCAGTAAAGTAAAACACAACAATGGCTACTGCTTAGTGCTCAATTTAATAATATGCCAAGTTGTACAGTAGAGACTAAAACGACATCCGATCAGACAGGAACAGGTCCCTCTCCCACAGCCCCAGGAACAAATTTGCATACGAGGGCGCATAAGCCGCCCCCATAGCAGTGCCCTGGAGCTGTAGGTAGAAGGACCTATTGAATACAAAAAAATTATGGGTCAGGGTGAACTCAAGGAGCTCCATGAGGAGAGAGATAATGTTCGCCGGCAGACACGACATACCCAGGAAGAATTGTATCGCACGCAACTCGTCACAATGACGGATATTCGTGTATAGTGATTTCACGTCTCCTGTTGCCATCACGGCATCACTGTCCAGCTGGAGAGAGTCCACCTTTTTTAGAAACTCAGTGGTATCCTTAATAAAGGAAGGAAGGCTCTCCACCAAAATCGGAAGCTTTGAGTCAATCCACTTGTTAACATTCTCCAAGAAGTTCCCCCTCCCTGATACAATTGTCCTACCAGGTGGATTATCAGGGTTTTTATGTAATTTCGGTAGAAAATATAGGGTTGGAACAATGGGATCATTCACTAACATTGCTGACATAAGTTCTTTAGTGATAACCCCACCGTCATTTGCCATCTGTAAGATCTTTTTTAATTGTGTGGAGAAGGAGGATAACGGATTGAATGTTAATTTTTTATAGCAAGTGCTATTAGACAAATGCCTATATGCCTCCTTCTCATACATCACTTTTGGCCAAATGACAGTGTTGCCACCTTTATCTGCTGGCTTTATCAGCACGTCAGGGAGGTCCTGCAGCTCCTTTAACCTAGACACCATGCCTGTAAAATATCTACTATGATTGTTTTGATGTGCCGGACATGCTGATAATACCACAATAAGTGTTTTGATCAGGGCGGTTTTGTACAAAGACTAATTGTGTAACTAATATATATGAAAATGTATGGTGTAGAATAAAATATAACACACTATAGATAGTTTTCTTTGTATATTACATTATGGATTGTATCTTTGAGCCATAAATGTTTCAAACACTGACTGTGGTATAAGACAAACCAAATTTTGTGTATATAGGCAGACAAGGGGTTAATAAGTAGATTTCAGCTTTCTCTGGCCCCCTTTGATGACATAGTCTTGGTATCCTAGGTAACTGATAATACAGACTGACTGCCGTGATGCAGTTGGTGTTGTGCGGTTACGTCATTACCATGCTTCACGTCATCAGTCATGCCCACAAACTCCGGGATTATGGTGGTGTAAATTACACCACCGGGTCCACGGACTCCCGATTCGCTGGCCAGCCTTTTTAAGCTCGCTTTACAGCCCAGACAGACACACCCTGATGAAGGCGGAGCCGAAACGGTTGTAGGGGTCGGGGGCACCACTGGCTGATCGCATAAGGAGCACTATAGCACTTCATAGGTAATCATACCGGGCTTTCTGCTGGATAATGAGCTCAATGATGGGCTGCTAAACAGTGTGTTTATGCAACCAGGTGTTGTGGTGTGAAGGGACACCTATGATTCATTTGACCACATATTGAGTCCTGTGATATTATACAGACCCAGGAGAGATTGTTATTCTGGGCTGATTGTGCCTTGCTGGGTATAATGTTTATTCATATTACACTTATGTACACCCATTTGGGTATGGATTATGCTTTGTACTAGTACCAACTGCTATGTGTATATGTTTTTCTGGCTTGAACCAGCCCTGTATACCAGCTATTACTTTATTTACGGTACATCTTGAGTGTGTCAGTGGTGCAGCCTGCCACATTGCTGCTTGTACTGTGGTTGTAATCCCTGTTTTTACTTGTCAATAAAAATCACTTGTTTTTTGCAATAATTGGACATTTGATCGTGTTTGTTTACAACTGGATTCATATGAGGTGTTAGTTGAGTCAGGCCCTAGGCTAAGGTTGTATTTTCTGCAGCAACTTTAGTTGCAATATGATAGGCTAGGGTCACATATAAGCATTGGATCCATTATTGACTGATGCTAAAATCGGATCCTGGGATCAAATGTGATTGCATTGTTAAAAAACGCTATTGTTTTTTTTACTGGACTTAAAAAATGCTGAAAGCAATGTTTTTGGGTGCAGTAAAAAAAACGGATCCATTTTTTTTAACATGGGGCCCTATAGGAAAAGGGATCAGTTTTTTGGGTGCAGTAAGAAAACTGATCCGTATTTGCTAGCATTTTTTGGCAAAAAATGTCAAAGTCAAAAAAATGCATAGCTGCACAGGAAGCTCAAAAAACAGCCTAAGGCTATGTGCACATCTGACGTTTGTGCATCTCTGCAGAACGTCCAAAAACCTGGGTTTTTTTAGCAGAAACTGAGTTTTCTGTGCTCAGCAGTGTCCCTCGTTTTTTGCTCGTTTTACGCCGGGTTTTCCAGCGTTTTTCTCGGCGTTTTTCTCGGCTGTTTTGAAAACTGAGTTTTTAGTGCACTTGTTCAGCTGAAAGCGGTGGAAAAACGGAGGAAAGAAGTCACTTGCTCTATTTTTGGAAAACGGTGATAAAACTCAGTTTTGACTGAGAAAACTCAGTTTTGACTGAAAACGACCAGAAGAAAAACGTTCTAGTGAAGACAGAGTTTTCTAAAATCCATTGACTAGCATGTTAATCCAACCGGAGGATAGGATTAACATAAATTAACATAAAACGGAGCGGAAAACGCCGACGTAAAACGTCCAAAAGCAGCCCACAAAACGACTGATGTGCACTTACCCTAAAAAACAGATTTGTTATTGAAACCAGTGGAAAAAACTGATTGGCATGTGTGACCCCAGCCTTAGGCTGTCTTCTTATGTTGTGGCACTTACAAAATGCTTGTCTAACATATATTCTTGAGTTTTGTCTTCTCTTCTAGATGCAGAATATGTGGAATGGAACCACTCCCTATAGCCTGGAGATTGAGTGATGGTCAAAGGAAATGTCAGAAGTTCTGCTGACAACTGAGATGCCAGTAAACTTTGAGTGGAAGCCAAACTGGATCCACCAATCACACTGCAAGAAGAAAGCTGAGCCCAGGAGAGCCACGAAATGATGCAGACGCACCCTGTGTCTTATCCTTTAATGCTGATAAATGAGGGCTCACCTAGTGCAATGTCCCAATAGAGAAAGAATGGGGAAAAATGTTTTTCTTTCTGGTTCAATACCTCAGAAACTGACGTGTTTATATGTGTCACCACCGCCGACATTGACTATGTGTGTAATGAGTCTTGGAACATGCTGGGATGGAAAACCTGGGAAGACTTCACCTACAAACTTACTGTAGCCTGAGAGAAGACAAACAGTAGGGGTAGGAGCCTCCATACTAGAATGACTCTGTTACAGCCAGAATATATGTCCAAACACTGCACCGTAGGGTCCTATATTACTTGTAAGTCTAGCAACTGTATCCCCCTATACTTGATAACAGAAAACCCTTATGCTACAGACGCTGGCCTATATGTGATGGGCATAAATATCCCAGGAGACATCTACCTCTTAGCGCACCTTTATCATAAAGATGCCATGGACTGACCTATTTAAGATAAAACTGAGACCCCACAACCAAATACTACCAAATAAACCCCATTGCTTTCTCTTGACTAATACGACTATTTTCTAGTACGCAAGGGGAAAATACTCTAGATTGTAATCAGCTCTGACAGTTGAATCCAGCCTAAGACCTAAACAGTTAAAAGCCCATTAAGTCAGCCCCTATCCCAGGAATGATGTGTTTCCAGAGTATTAACAGGTAATATTGACCTACAGTTAGGGCCAGAAATATTTGGACAGTGACACAATTTTTGCGAGTTGGGCTCTGCATGCCACCACATTGGATTTGAAATGAAACCTGTACAACAGAATTCAAGTGCAGATTGTAACGTTTAATTTGAAGGGTTGAACAAAAATATCTGATAGAAAATGTAGGAATTGTACACATTTCTTTACAAACACTCCACATTTTAGGAGGTCAAAAATAATTGGACAAATAAACATAACCCAAACAAAATATTTTTATTTTCAATATTTAGTTGCGAATCCTTTGGAGGCAATCACTGCCTTAAGTCTGGAACCCATGGACATCACCAAACGCTGGGTTTCCTCCTTCTTAATGCTTTGCCAGGCCTTTACAGCCGCAGCCTTCAAGGTCTTGCTTGTTTGTGGGTCTTTCCGTCTTAAGTCTGGATTTGAGCAAGTGAAATGCATGCTCAATTGGGTTAAGATCTGGTGATTGACTTGGCCATTGCAGAATGTTCCACTTTTTTGCACTCATGAACTCCTGGGTAGCTTTGGCTGTATGCTTGGGGTCATTGTCCATCTGTACTATGAAGCGCCGTCCGATCAACTTTGCAGCATTTGGCTGAATCTGGGCTGAAAGTATATCCCGGTACACTTCAGAATTCATCCGGCTACTCTTGTCTGCTGTTATGTCATCAATAAACACAAGTGACCCAGTGCCATTGAAAGCCATGCATGCCCATGCCATCACGTTGCCTCCACCATGTTTTACAGAGGATGTGGTGTGCCTTGGATAATGTGCCGTTCCCTTTCTTCTCCAAACTTTTTTCTTCCTATCATTCTGGTACAGGTTGATCTTTGTCTCATCTGTCCATAGAATACTTTTCCAGAACTGAGCTGGCTTCTTGAGGTGTTTTTCAGCAAATTTAACTCTGGCCTGTCTATTTTTGGAATTGATGAATGGTTTGCATCTAGATGTGAACCCTTTGTATTTACTGTCATGGAGTCTTCTCTTTACTGTTGACTTAGAGACAGATACACCTACTTCACTGAGAGTGTTCTGGACTTCAGTTGATGTTGTGAACGGGTTCTTCTTCACCAAATAAAGTATGCGGCGATCATCCACCACTGTTGTCATCCGTGGACGCCCAGGCCCTTTTGAGTTCCCAAGCTCACCAGTCAATTCCTTTTTTCTCAGAATGTACCCAACTGTTGATTTTGCTACTCCAAGTATGTCTGCTATCTCTCTGATGGATTTTTTCTTTTTTTTCAGCCTCAGGATGTTCTGCTTCACCTCAATTGAGAGTTCCTTTGACCGCATGTTGTCTGGTCACAGCAACAGCTTCCAAATGCAAAACCACACACCTGGAATCCACCCCTGACCTTTTAACTACTTCATTGATTACAGGTTAACGAGGGAGACGCCTTCAGAGTTAATTGCAGCCCTTAGAGTCCATTGTCCAATTACTTTTGGTCCCTTGAAAAAAAGGAGGCTATGCATTACAGAGCTATGATTCCTAAACCCTTTCTCTGATTTGGATGTGGAAACTTTCATATTGCAGCTGGGAGTGTGCACTTTCAGCCCATATTATATATATAATTGTATTTCTGAACATGTTTTTGCAAACAGCTAAAATAACAAAACTTGTGTCACTGTCCAAATATTTCTGGCCCTAACTGTATAGTCCTCATACTGTAGTCCCACCAGCACCACTAACTTGTTACGAGGCAACGTCCTCCTGAATTAGACAGTAGCAATGGCTGACTTATGGACGTGTGGAAATGGGGACCTTAAAACTGACAGTGGGGTGGAAGGGTAAATGTGCTATGGTTATATTCCTGATAACATCTCAGATTGTGACACCAAATGCAGAGAATCTCCACGAATATGCAATGAAAAATAATGAAGCAAGTGCGGTACCACCTACTTCATTCGATCTTCCTGTATACATTGATTCTAGTGGAGTATCAAGAGGAGTACTAGACGAGTTCAAATCCAGAGACCAGATAGTAGCGAGATTTGAATCGTAATTCCTCATCGTTACAGTGAATAAACATGTGGACTGGATAAATATCTTCTATAACTAACAGAGATGGGTTAATTTTAGTAGGGATGCTTTTCAAGAAATAGATGCAGTTGCATTCAGTATGACAATTAGAATAGACTCGCCCTTGACATGATCCTGGCAGAGAGGGGCTGGTCTGTTAGTTGGTTGGGGCATCATGCTGTACCTTTATTCCCAACAACACTCTCGGGTGTTAGCATAAGTAAAGCCCTGAGAGGAACTGATGCCCTATCCAACAAGTTAGCTGAAAACTCAGGAATTAGCAATCCCCTCAGTAAGTGGTTAGAAAACACATTTGGTAAATGAGGATCTCTTCTTAGTAACATAGCGTATACTCTACTGAAAGATTGGGTGGCTATTGTGGTATTTGGCTGCTGCCTTGTACCCTGTGTTTCAAAAGCTATAGACAAGGCCACAAAGAAAAGTGCTGGACTGCACCACGTGATAGCAAAAGATGGCGAGCACTATGGATGATGACGCTGACCAGAACATGAATGTGGCACTCGAATAGGTTCCTTGCTTGTTGTGGCTTTTGTGTGTGCATCTCACATCTGACGGTGTGATGGGCAGGCCAATCTGGAGAATCCAGTAAAGTAGTATAGGAAGTCCAACATTTTCTAATAGCGGAGAAGGTATCTGGGTAAGTCTATGGCATGCACTTCAGCTGGAACATCTACCCACTGCCACAGGAGAATGGAATTGTGATGGCAGGATTCATTTCATTATATCTAGAACCCATTTTGTTAAAGGGAACCTGTCACCCCAAATCACCCTTGTAAGCTGTAAATACATGTCCCTGAAGCATTACACTACAGTCCTACACATCCCTTTGTGGTGTTTTAGTTCAATATGAAAGTGCACTTTAGTCGTTTGCAAACTTACTAAATCCATGCCAGTGGGGCGTTCCCAAGCCTCCTTGTCTGCGAGGCGGTTCCCCTGTGTGCCGCTGTATTACGCCCTAATGGGCGTTTTTTCAAACTTTCTAGCGCGGGCACGATTCATAATCTCGTGCCCGCATCGTCACGGTCATGTGATGCCGTGACGCGTTATTTCCGGGCGGCTGGGTCGCTGCTGTCTGACGCGCACCGGCCGACTTCAGCAAGCGATCTGCGCATGCGCTGAAGTTGGCCAGTGCGCGTCAGACAGCAGCGACCCAGCCTCCCGGAAATGACGCGTCACGGCATCACATGACCGTGACGATGCGGGCACGAGATTATGAATCGTGCCCGCGCTAGAAAGTTTGAAAAAACGCCCATTAAGGCGTAATACAGCGGCACACAGGGGAACCGCCTCGCAGACAAGGAGGCTTGGGAACGCCCCACTGGCATGGATTTAGTAAGTTTGCAAACGACTAAAGTGCACTTTCATATTGAACTAAAACACCACAAAGGGATGTGTAGGACTGTAGTGTAATGCTTCAGGGACATGTATTTACAGCTTACAAGGGTGATTTGGGGTGACAGGTTCCCTTTAAATGTAAACTCCATTTTCTCTTTGTGTGAAAATCTTTACTATGTATTTCTGCAGTGCCAGGCAGAGAGAGAATTCCAATGTTTATGTTAGATAGGGACTGTATCTTCTTTGTTAGAATCGAAACTTAAGGAAAAGTGGAAATTTGAGAATAAAAGTTTGAGCAGTGTGCAAATGGGGCTGATATTCAACCAATTAGATGAATATATGTACGAGAAATGCCAAAGTATAACTTGACCAATGAACATGTTACAATGCTTGTCCGAGAAAATGCCTATATAAGTTTAAAGGCCCCGTCACACGGGGCGACATCGCCGCCGATTAGATAGGTGATGTAGGGGCGTGGCCTATCAGCGGCGACTTCGCCCCTACGTTGCCTCATGTAAAGGGGCGATGTCGGCGCCGCCGGGAGGTCGCCTGGTTTCAGAGCAGTGCTCTGAAACCAGTCGACCGATCTGGGGTGATGTGCACACATCACTCCATGTAACCGGCCGCAAGCGACGAGTCAGGCGATGGGAGCCATAGGCTCCCATTGTCCTGCATCGCCGCTGGGGTTTTCAGACTCCACGGCGGCGATGCCACCTGTCAGCTCGCAGGTGCGGCGCTGCAGAAGTCGCCCCATGTAAATGGGGGACGGCGACGCTGGCGGGGCGCCAAAAACGTGCGTGCACCTGTCAGTCGCCGCCAACATTTCCATCCCAGGTGTGACGGGGCCTTAAGAGAAATAAACACATTGAACACTGGGACAAAAAGCTGCTTCTTGTGATGCATTTCTGTCTCAGGGTTGCTGCTCTGTTACGTATGTACGAGATCTCAATGAGTTTCATTTGAAGTACACACACAAAGGTCTTAAGCCCCCGTCACACATAATGAGATCATTACCAAGATCGTTGTTAAGTCCCAGATTTTGTGACGTAACAGCGATCTCGCTTATGATCTCGTTATGTGTGAGACTTAGCAGCGATCAGGCCCCTGCTGTGAGATCGCTGATCGTTACAAAGTGCTCTGGGTCATTTTTAGGTCGTTGCTCTCCCACTGGGAATGCTGCATCACTGTGTTTGAAAGGGACAACAACCAACGATCTCAATACTACGCCCGTGAGTGACAATTCCCAACGACCTTCTATCATTCCGGATCGTTGCTGAGTCGCTGGTGAGATATGACTATTTGACATCTCACCAGTGATCCCAAAGTGATGCACCAGCGATCCCTAAGGATCATTATCGTTGTCGGGATCGCTGTTGCATCGTTGTGTGTGACGGGAGCTATATACGTTACATGCTAAATGGTGACAATGTCACTAATCTCACAGAGATATAACCTAACTCTGGAGGTACCAGAATAGGCAAAATCTAGCTCTTAAATTGTCCTGCCGCTTCCTCTCACCTCCCGGCCACTAATGCACTGTGGTGTAGGCTTGACTGCCGCTCCAGGGTCCCATCTCCTGCTACCCAAGTGCTGCGTCTTGGATCCTGCCTCCCAGCCAGCCCTGCTCTTTGCCACAGAAGCAGCCGTGTGACACAACAACCACCATTCCCGAGTCCCGCTCCCACTTCCTGCCCCTTCCTGGGCATATAGAGACGAAGAGTGCCACTGCCACACAAAGTGTTTTTAGAATGCCAATAAGTGTTACCATGAGAGACACTGCACCAGCAATTGTGAATGTAAGTTAGGGTTAAGGGTACTAACCCTAAAGCTGGCCATACATCTTAAAGCTGAACCTGGCCATAGACCTTCAAGGTAAATGTGTGATTGTTGTTCATGAAAAAAATTACCTACACCAAAAAAAAATAAGTCCTAGCCCTATTTTTGGAAGCAAAAATAAGACCCTGTCTTATTTTTGTAAAAATACATTAGTATTGCGCTTTATTGGCATGATTTGGTGGTTTGCTGTTCATCTACATGTGGGGGTGAACTGAGGTTTCTGAATTCCTTACATATTTGATTAACCCCTTCATGACATGTGTTGTTCCCACAACCTTGCCATGCAGGTAATGCGTGATGATAGCACCAAGTTCACTAGGAGTGCCGGTGATCATTTTATGCGGACACCCTGCAGTAACACCCACAATCCGTGTTAGCACCAATTGCGGGTGTTTAACCCCTCTGTTGACTCTGTCAATAGCGACAGTGGTATCAATCTACTTACAAGAGTGAGGGTGCTCCCCCTTCCCTCCCCATGTCCATGGTGACCCCTGGTCGATTAATTTCCACAAAATAACCTAGGTATGGTGGCCTGTAAGGTCTTGCATTGATCAGGACTTGACACTTCTCCTGTCTGTGCGCAATTCACTGAGTTTATGCCCCATCCTGGCACTAGATAAACAAAATGGCATATGGTCGGTACAGACACTGGACCTCACACCAGATATCCCAGGTACAGGGTAATACTATCCCATTATAACATAACTATAGAACATGGTGGCAAATATATGATGCTTAATCTATCTGCATACAAACTACATGGTACATTATATAGGATTTGGGATCACTAGACTATTATATTATTTGGGTTACAGTGTTCAGAGAGAGAATTTTTAACAACATTTCGTTGAGGGATTATTTATATATATAATGTATCAGAAAACTGGATAATATCTGTATGTATTGTTTTTATCCTAGTGTCACATGTTAGGAGGATACTCTGCTGTTAAATCAACTTATGGACTATATGAATTATTAATAAAGATTGTAAAAGATTTTTACCTAAACGTTTGGTTTTGAGGTCATTCTGTCCTCCTTGTGGGACACAAGTGTGGTACATTACGGTACCAAAAATGGTACCAATAAAAATGTGAACTTATGCCGCAAAAACATGATTGTCGGCAAAAACATAGAAAAATTATAGCTCTCAAATTATGACTATGCAAAACTTTTTTTGTAAAAAAAAGTATTTTTTTTATTGTGTAGCCAAGCATAAAACACTATATAAATCTGAAAAATATTATAATCTGAGAGTCCTCAGTGGTTGATATATTTTAATGGCTAAGTGAAAAGATGGTAAGCATAGCAAGCTTTCGAGACACTGCAGCCTCTTCATCAAGCTAATAAATCTGGTATCGCTGTAATTGCAGTGACCTAAATAAAAATGCCGCCTAATCACTTATAAAAAAAAAGGGGAATATACCAGTATGTAAATAAGTTAATAGCAGTAGGGCTGGCTTCACACTTGTGTTTGTGTCTGCATGCGCAAGGCATGCAGACGCAAACGCAGGCAAACGCAGCACATACTTATCTGAACGCAGCGGAGAATCTCCGCATGCATTCACATTAGTGTAGTGCCCGGGCAGCTAATCAGCTGTCTCGGGGGCGGCCAGAGGAGGAGATCAGAGGTGGAGATCTCCTCCTCCTGGCCACAGCTGATCTCCCGCCAGTGTCAATGCAATAGATTTGAAGACACAGCTGATCTGACAGCTGTTTAAATCTCCCGCGTCAACACAGAATAGGATGATATCGGTGCAGGAGATAAAAAACAGCTGATCGCTGCTTAAAATATCACGCCGACAGAGTGGAAGATTTAAACAGCTGTCAGATCAGCTGTTTCTCCCCGCTGATACCGGCGGGAGATCAGCTGTGGCTGTGGCTGATCTCCCGGTGGCTGCCGCTGATCACCGGTGGCCACCAGGAGAGATTTTAATGTGATCTGCAGCGTTCTCCTGCGATGTCATGCGGAGGACACTGTTGATCCATTGAGATCCATGCATTTTTTGTGCGCTTGCGGGCGCTTGAGGATAAAACAAGCGAACGCACAAAAAATGCAACATGATGCGTTTGGAGTGCGGTCGGAGGGCGCATAAATTATGTGCATCCATACACAAATGCAGCCAAATGCAGGCACATGCGTTCCCATGTTAAGCGTAGGAACGCATGTGCGCAAGCGTTTGGCTGCGTTCGGAGCGCTGCGTGCCAAACGCAAGTGTGAAGGCACCCTAATATATGTAAGTAACATAGGGTACTTGGTTAACACTGTTTGATCAAAAAGAGTAAAAGCCATCCCACCATTACAAGCTTTACCCAGTTGCATATGTGTAATAGGATATAGTGATTGCAATATATGAAGAGGATAAAAATGTTGATGGGAGTGCTTCTTTAAGGCTGAAGGCACACTGGGTGAGGGACTCACGCAAGTGCAATGTGAAGAAAACTCGCATTGCACTCGGACCAGTGTTGCCCTATCAGGCAGGGCACACTGGTGTGAGTCCCCCGCACCTAACTCGCAATGCGAGTCAGAAGCGAGTGCAGTCGCAGCATGTGTCCTCACTCTCTGCAAACATGGTGTCATTACACCATGTGTGCAGGGTTAATTGTTTAGTAAAATGGGTTAAAAGAACTGTCGGCTTTATAAATTCACTGAGAAAGCCGGCGCTCTGTTACTGCCTATGGGGAGCTGTCCCCTCTGCATGGTGCTGAAGCCCTGTCTTGCCTTCAGCACTTGCACTGTTCAGCACCATGCAGAGGGGACAGCTCCCCATAGGCAGTAATAGAGCGCCGGCTTTCTCAGTGAATTTATAAAGCCGACAGTTCTTTTAACCCATTTTACTAAACAATTAACCCCTGCACACTCAGGGTGTAATGACACCATGTTTGCAGAGAGTAAGGATACTCTCAACATACATGGTGCCACTACACCAGCTTCATATTAACATGTTCATCACTGGGATTTGAGCCGCATCAGCAACCTCTGTGCACACATGTGGCACAGAGGATGCTGATGGGGTTAATAGCTAAAATAGCCCCGGAATACAATATTTTACACCTATCATCATTGTATTAGCTAAACATCTTGTACCACTGCTGTCACAGCAGTACAAGATGATAGCTAACTGTTAGGTATAGCGGGAAATACAAACTAAGAGTTTCTATTCCCCGACAAATGCTGTCCACGGTCCTTCAGGACCACAGACAGCATCTCTATCACAAGCAGCACACACGCACTCACAACTCACACTCGCAGCATACTCACATCAATACATGCAGGCACACTCACCACACGCACCACACTCACACCACACACACCCACAAACACGCACTACACTAGCATCACTGTCGTGCATCAAGCACGCTTCGTGTTTGAGGCACGACAGTGTGCCTTCAGCCTAAAGGAAAACTGTCAGGTCAAAAATCCATATGTAACTGCTATCATTTTCTAATTCATTGCTCTAAACTCTTTTGATGTATTTATTTTATTTATTTTCCCCTCCTATCTTCTGTAAACTTCAAATAAGGAGAATCATTTTATCTGTCACTCACAGTGAATGATCCACTTAGTTCTCTGCTGTCCCCTCCCCATAGATGAATATGCATGTCACATCACAGTACAGGAAATCAGTGGAGGGGCTGTATCCTCCTCTCTGCTGTCTTTGCAGCAGAACCAAGTGATCAGATAAACACAGAATCTCCCACAGCACAGCAGATATTCCTTTTTACGGAAACAAATGGAGTCTAGATCAGATAAGGCAGACCTGTAGCTCTCTCACTCCATGTCCTGAACAGAACAGTAGCTCCAGAAAATGAACCCACACATCACTGTGAGCATAGAGAGGAGGGAGGAGGAAGGAGGGAGGAGAGAGCTGCAGAAAAGGCGTCCATAATTACTTGACAGTTTATACAGCCAGGACTAATCTTCTCAGCTTATAATGGGACAGGACTAATGCACCAGCTCTCTGCAGGGTCTGACAATGGTGATAACATGTAAACTACAAACGGTACTATAATGATTTT
Source organism: Allobates femoralis (assembly GCA_033576535.1). Lineage (NCBI taxonomy): Eukaryota > Metazoa > Chordata > Amphibia > Anura > Aromobatidae > Allobates > Allobates femoralis. The sequence goes on from JARQOC010000357.1 coordinate 25,358, forward strand.
ACATGTGTTTAAAAGGTCTGCCCAGGCACTATTCAAGGGTAGTATTACTATATAACAGTTATAAGAAGGAAAAACTGGGCACTGACCTTTCTGAGACTGGTGGTAATCCAAATAGGAGATCAAAAATAGTGTCCAGAAAACCGGGGTTGCTCTGCAGAGTTGAAGACTGACGAATGCGGTAAAAATGCAGTAAAGATGCGACACTCATCCGGATGCTGCATTCAATGCGGCTTTATTTAATACATGCGGTTACAAGCAGAGGAGGGAGGGGTGCACAGGACTACAGTCACTGTTGCACACAGGTTGGTGCTTCTACGGGTCCAGATACAACCAGATACCGTATTTTTCGGATTATAAGATGCACTTTTGTTCCCCCAAATTTTGGGGGAAAGTGGTGGGTGCGTGTTATTATCCGAATATACAGAATATATTGCAGGGGAGGTGAGGGGGCTCTGGAGCCTTCCGGGTGCTGGGGGGAGGCTGGGGCAGGCTGCAGGAGGCAGTGGGAGATCTCCTGCTCCCGCTCATATAATATGCACTGCTGCTGTCCATCACCGTGCTGCTGAAATCGCACCACGGTGATAGACTGGGGGAGCAGCGCATATTGTATGTGCCTGCACCCCCCAGTGATGGCACATGGCACAAGCTCCACCACTGTTTGATATGGCCCCCCACGCGGCTGCCCAGAGTAAAAGAAGAAAGCTTTACTTACCTCCTCAAGCGCTGATCTTCTGCTATCTCCCCGCTTTCCCTGCTGCCACTGTGATCGGGCATGCAGAGACGATGTCTCTCTGCTGTGCCGATCACATGACCGGCCCTGAGAAGCAGGAAGTGGAGAAGCGCAGCGGCAGGAGAGAGACCCAGAGGACAGCGCTGGAGGAAGATGAGTAAAGAGTTTTTTGTTTTACTATGCAGCAGCAGCATGGGGGCCATAGCCAGGACAGGGAGGATGTGTGCAAGTAAGGGGACATGTGAAAGCCACACGGGACATGTGCAAGCCACAGGGGACATGTGCAGGCCACAGGGGACATGTGCTAGCCATGGGGGATGTGTGCCAGCAGCATGGGGGACGTTTGCCAGCCATAGGGGATGTGTGCCAGCCACAGGGAATGTGTGCCAGCCACAGGGGTTGTGTGTCAGGGTTGTGTGCCAGCCCCAAGGGCTGTGTGCCAGCCATGGGGGATATGTGCCAGCCATGAGGGATGTGTGCCAGTCACAGGGGATGTGTCAAAGAAATGATGGGAGTGCTGATGTCTCACGGTCCGCGCTGCTTCAGGGTTAAATAAACTCACCAAAGAGCCAAATCGATTTCCATCCTTTTATTCCTCCTCTCTCCAGGAATAAAAGGATGGAAATCGATTTGGCTCTTTGGTGAGTTTATTTAACCCTGAAGCAGCGCGGACCGTGAGACACCAGCACTCCCATCATTTCTTTGATACATACCACTATCCAGTGGTTGGTGGAGGTCCTGCAGCAGCTGGAACATCGTTTCCAAAAACGCCTTCAAACCAGTTGTGGGGATCACAACTGGACCAGGTGAGCAGCTTCACAGCACCACCACTGTATATAAGTGTCACTAGTGATAGGGCACTATTGCGCCTCTTGTCCCCCTCCCTATTTTATCTTTACAGGGGATGTGTGTCAGCCACAGGGGACGTGTGACAGCCACAGGGGATGTGTTCCAGCAAAAGGGGATGTGTGCCAGCCATGGGGAACGTGTGCCAGCCACAGGGGACATGTGCCAGCCATGGCGGATGAGTACCATCAATAGGTGAAGTGTGCCAGCACAGGAAGATGTGTGCCAGCCATGTGGGATGTGTGCCAGCCATGGGGGACTTGTGGCAGTAATAGGGGGCATGTGGCATCACTGGGGGATGTGTGCCAGCACAAGGGTGCTATATCCAATATAAGGGGGCCATATCCAGATTAAGGGGCTAATTTAAGGATGGGGGCTATATCCCAGGATGAAGGACAATGTACCAGGATGAGGCTGCTATAAGGGACATATACGCTATATGATTTATAAGTCGGACTCCATTTAACATTAAAAATGACTTTTTTCTCTTTTCCTTCACCAAATTTGGGGATGCGTCTTATAATCAGGTGCGTCTTGTAAAGCGAGAAATACGGTATTTGGTTTTATCTTGATCCGTAGAAGCACCAACCGGTGTGAAACGGTGACCGTAGTCCCCTACAGCACCTCCCTCCTCTCTTCGCATGGATTAAACAAAGCTTCATTGAAACCAGCATCCGGGTGAGTGCCGCATCTGTGTCGGATTTTTACTGCAAGGGTAATATTAGTATCATACTGAAAAATGACCTGACAGTGTCAGTTTAAGTGACCTGGGTTGATGAAGTCATAAAAGCAGATGAAGAGAGAAGACTAGCCACCAGGGCTCACAACTGGAACTGGTACAGGTTAGTAGCTATCTTGGAGTTGATAGCATCTTTAATGGACAAATCTGTCTGGAGAATGGATGGGTAGATATCTTATAATGCTGTTCTTCTTGTTATTTATCGCCCTATTTCATTTTTTCCTTGACTTGCACCCTGGTTTCATCCTTTTTGAACAAAACCCAATATCTAGTCTACAGTTATGTTGCAATTTGTGAATATATATAGTCAACATCGCCAGGTACTAACATAGAGAGTGCTCATTATTACTTGTTTCACTGTATTTAAAAGTCTACAAGTATCATCAGCTTAGATGGCAAAGATTAGTGATCAACGATTCGTACCATTTAAAATGTAACTGTCATTTTAATTTTTATTTAATAAAGTACATATATAGTACACATGAAAATAAGCCACTTTCTAATATTTCTTATCAGACAAATTTGATTCTTTCTCTGGCAAAATGTCAATATCAAAGCGTTCAGCTCTGAGATAAAATCTGTATTCAGTGAAGACTTTCCCCTTAATGACCTAGGAGAGATGTGATTCTATGATGATGGGAGAAGGGAGGGGCTATCATCAGAGGGAGGAGCTAGATGCGGAACTCCACCCCTCCTCATTCTTCTATCTACATAGTGTCACATCCCCAGAGTCTGCTCCTGTGATTTCTGCTTCTGCCACCAGGTGCCGCTGTGTTCATTCTGAAGGTGGAGCAGGTGATGGAATAGTCTGTGTAAGGGCCCTTTCACATCAGCGTTTTTTTCAAATTGCGGCAGATGCGGTGAAAAAACCGCATCTGCCGCGATTACCGCATACCGGCTGCACTTGCGGCGCGGTTGTGTTAAACGCCATACTATGTATAGGCGGACTTGCGGCAGGTGCGGCAAGTGCGGTTTTGGCACTTGCGGCAGGTGCGGCCGCGAAAAAAAACGCAGCTGACAGTATTTTTTTTCGCGGCCGCACCTGCCGCAAGTGCCAAAACCGCACTTGCCGCACCTGCCGCAAGTCCGCCTATACATAGTATGGCGTTTACCACAACCGTGCCGCAAGTGCAGCCAGTATGCGGTAATCGCGGCAGATGCGTTTTTTTCACCGCATCTGCCGCGAATTTCAAAAAACGCTGATGTGAAAGGGCCCTAAGGGTGCTTTCACACTCGCGGTTATTTCAAATCGCGGCAGATGCGGTGAAAAAAAACGCATCTGCCGCGATTACCGCATAACCGTGACACTTGCGGCACACTTGCGGCAAGCCCCATGCAATGTCAATGGGGCTTGCGGTAAGGGTGCGGCAGGTGCGGCAAGTGCGGTTTCGGCAGCGTTGCAGCGTTTTTTTTCGCGGCCGCACCTGCCGCAAGTGCCGAAACCGCACTTGCCGCACCTACCACACCCTTACCGCAAGCCCCATAGACATTGCATGGGGCTTGCCGCAAGTGTGCCGCAAGTGTCGCGGTTATGCGGTAATCGCGGCAGATGCGGTTTTTTCACCGCATCTGCCGCGATTTGAAAAAAACGCTGATGTGAAAGCAGCCTAACATGTGTTTGTATGGCCACCCAACTGGGGTCATTAATTCGGACTTCAACCAATTAGGAAGTTCTGCAGCCCGGTTGAATCTTCTGTGTGCTGCCTCTTACTGCCAGAAATATTCCTGGTTCCCTTATTGTTATGCTGCTTTGTATTATTGATTTTACTGATTGAACTCTGCCTGTTTTTGTAATATTTTCCAACCCTAATGATTTTGAACTTTTCTGACCTCTTGGCTTTGACCCTATTTGGTGACTTATCTATTACTGGACTGCAACCCATCTAAAGGAAGCAACCCCTTGGACCTTGCAGTAAAGCCAGATCCCTGTATAGGGGTTAAAGAGTGTCTGAATATCTGCGGTTCTGCCTAATGATGCAGTTTGCATTTAGTCTGTCCAGAATTCCCCTTTTTACCTGTAACTTGGACAGTCATTATACATAGAATCTCATCAGTAACAGCTGCCATCTCCTATCTCAGTAATGGGAAAGTCTTCACTGAATACAGGTTTTATCTCAGAATCAAGAATTTTGATTATGACTGATCAATTTTTGCAGAGAAAGAAGCAAAGATATATTACAAAGTTGCTTATTTTCATGTGTACTATTGATTTATGAAATAAAAATTAAAATGGCCATTATGCTTTAAGTAGCGAATATCTAACCCACAGTAGGATTCTCTCTCATTGAGGTAATTTTTGTTATTAAGAATTAATCTGAAATTGACTTTGTTGGTTGTAATTAATATGATGTTTCTGGAATCAGTGAGTCTTCTTTCTTAGTTCTAACACACATTCACACATCGGATATGCTGGCGCTGTGGGATTATCCATCATTTTAAATGCCCCATCCATCATTTTGCTGCACAAGCTGCATGATGTGCCATAGTACTGCAAAATTATATGAGAAACATAAGTCAAACAGGATTCAAGCCTTAAAAAATAGATGGCTTTCTAGTTTGTGTTTACTGGTAAAAACATATCAACAATTCAACATATGTGACTTTCAGCATTTTTTCTTTTTTTCCTTTCTGAGTATGGTGACTGATTATAAATGAGGGAATATCAACTGTAATTGTGCTTAAGATTTGTGCTGCGAAAACTTCAATAAACCGTATTTATTGTTAAGAAAATTATATCTGGCTTTAAAGGGGTATTCCAAATTGGTAATGTTATGGCATTGTGCTGCAACATTATAATTACATACAGTAAGGTGTAAGCTCTGGGTGACACAGACAGACAGACACACACAGAGTCAAACATACTTTCTTACCCTTTCCGGTGATCTCACAGTGAGCCCTGATGATGGATTTCTTCCTGGCACTGGTAGGGCCTTTGAGTAGTATGAGTACTTAAAGGACCTTGATCATGTGACTCTCAGCATGAGTCACATGGCCAGGTCCTGTCAGTACCGTGCAGGTCCTCGTAACTTCCATAAGGAAGACATCGCCGGGGCTCACAACGTCCATAAAGAAGACATCGCCGGGCTCACAACGTCCATAAGGAAGACATCGCCGGGGCTCACAATGTCCATAAGGAAGACATTGCCGGGGCTCACAACGCCCAGAAGGAAGACATTGCCGGGGCTCACAATGTCCAGAAGAAAGACATTGCCGGGGGCTCACCGTGGGGTCGCTGGAGAGGGTAAGAAACAGATCGTTAGTGGTGTGGAAAGTACAGTAGAAAAATGGAGCACTAATAGACATGTTCAATGAACTGAATGTGAAAATATTAAATTTACCATTTCTGGTGAATTGGTGAATGGCAAAACATATAAAAAGATCGAATCTGTATTTTGCTTACTTTGTCTTCTCAAAAAAACTAAATAGAAAGACATCAGAATGTCATATGGGCCCCAACATAGTGCCAATAAAAACAACTTACCGTACCTGACTAAGCACAAGCACTTATCAAATGTTTTTACCATATAAAAAGCACAGAAAGTATGATATCTGAAGTCAAGCTTTTCTCTGCAATTATTTCTTGACCAGGATAATCATCCTAATCTGAATATAAATAGCAAAATAATTGAAGTGACGACAAAGATAAAATTTAAATTTCATATTCTATTATTTTAAATTAAAATGGAAGAATAAATAGTTTCCAACAATGGAACTACCAGTAAAGAGACCACAGCCCCACTAATAAATATACAATGCAAATTGGGGATACTAAAAGTCAGTAAAAGCATACTAAAGAGGTAATTTAGCTAAAAAATATGAAGAAATGTAATGAGGTGCAAATATAACAAGAAATAAATGTAATGTAAATAATTAATATACAGGTATACATATATATATATATATATATATATTCAATAAGTGGATTATAAATCCCTAAATAGATATTATAATATCACAGAGAACATTATTTTTTATTCTACCTTTTTTAATTTAAAATGATGAGATATAAAATCTTAATTTTATCTTTGTCATCACTCCAATTTCTCCTATTCATATTAAGATTAGGATGAGTATGTTGGTCTAATTACTTTTTGAAGTACTTTATTTATTTTTGGACATTTTAGATATATAAGGGTTTTTTTTTTTTAACTTGTTCAACAACAACAAAATCCACAGACAGTGCTCAGCAGAAATGAGTGCACCCCCCTCAAAAAGTAAGATTTTAATTACGGTACTAACTCTCTTAACACAATAACACTTTTCCAAACTTTTGACCACACTGTGATTAATAGAACATTGTTTAACCCATAATATGACAATAGGGTTAATAATATAACTTACATTAAAAAATCTCCAGTTTTACACAAATTAGTTTGATGCAGAAATGAATACTCTATGACATCTAGTACAGATGTGGCCAAAAGTATTGACACCCCTGCAATTCTGTCAGATAATACTCAGTTTCTTCCTGAAAATGATTGCAATCACAAATTCTTTGGTATTATTATCTTCATTTAATTTGTCTTCAATGAAAAAACACAAAGAGAATGAAGCAAAAAGTAAAACATTGATCATTTCACACAAAACTCCAAAAATGGGCCAGACAAAAGTATTGGCACCCTCAGCCTAATACTTGGTTGCACAACCTTTAGCCAAAATAACTGCGATCAACCGCTTCCAGTAACCAGTAACCATCAATGAGTTTCTTACAATGCTCTGCTGGAATTTTAGACCATTCTTCTTTGGCAAACTGCTCCAGGTCCCTGATATTTGAAGGGTGCCTTCTCCAAACTGCCATTTTTAGATCTCTCCACAGGTGTTCTATGGGATTCAGGTCTGGAGTCATTGCTGGCCACCTTAGAAGTCTCCAGTGCTTTCTCTCAAACCATTTTCTAGTGCTTTATGAAGTGTGTTTTGGGTCATTGTCCTGCTGGAAGACCCATGACCTCTGAGGGAGACCCAGCTTTCTCACACTGGGCTCTACATTATGCTGCAAAATTTGTTGGTAGTCTTCAGACTTCATAATGCCATGCACACGGTCAAGCAGTCCAGTGCCAGAGGCAGCAAAGCAACCCCAAAACATCAGGGAGCCTCCGCCATGTTTGACTGTAGGGACCATGTTCTTTTCTTTGAATGCCTCTTTTTTCTCCTGTAAACTCTATGTTGATGCCTTTGCCAAAAAAAGCTCAACGTTTGTCTCATCTGACCAGAGAACATTCTTCCAAAACATTTTAGGCTTTCTCAGGTAAGTTTTGGCAAACTCCAGCCTGGCTTTTTTATATCTCGGGGTAAGAAGTTGGGTCTTCCTGGGTATCCTACCATACAGTCCCTTTTTATTCAGACGCCGACGGATAGTACGGGTTGACACTGTTGTACCCTCGAAATGCAGGGCAGCTTGAACTTGTTTGGATGTTGGTCGAGGTTCTTTATCCACCATTCGCACAATCTTGCGTTGAAATCTCTCATCAATTTTTCTTTTCCGTCCACATCTAGGGAGGTTAGCCACAGTGCCACGGGCTTTAAACTTCTTGATGACACTGTGCACGGTAGAGACAGGAACATTCAGGTCTTTGGAGATGGACTTGTAGCCTTGAGATTGCTCATGCTTCTTCACAATTTGGTTTCTCAAGTCCTCAGTTCTTTGGTCTTCTTTCTTATCTCTATGCTCAATGTGGTACACTCAAGGACACTGGACAGAGGTTGAGTCAACTTTTACCATGTCAGCTGGCTGCAAGTGTGATTTAGTTATTGCCAAAACCTGTTAGGTGCCACAGGTACGTTACAGGTGTTGTTAATTACACAAATTAGAGAAGCATCACATGATTTTTCTAACAGTGCCGATACTTTTGTCCACCCCCTTTTTTATGTTTGGTGTGGAATTATATCCAATTTGGCTTTAGGACAATTATTTTTGTGTATTTTCATTGAAGACAAAATAAAATAAAGATAATAATACCAAAGAATTTGTGATTGCAATCATTTTTAGGAAGAAACTGAGTATTATCTGACAGAATTGCAGGGGTGTCAATACTGTTGGCCACAACTGTATATTGTATGACCTCCAAACTTTTTAGTGCAAGCACTAAGTCTTCTAGCCTTACAAAGAACAGGTTGGTGATATATTGAAACATAAATATTTTTCCATTTTTCAATAATGATCTCTTTTAGAGCCTGAATGATGGATGGAGACTGATGCTCAACTTGTCACTTCAAAATTTCCCATAGGAGTTCTATTGGGCTCAGTTCAAGAGACGGGTGTTAAAGGTATTTTCCCATGAAGAAAGTTCACTTTAATCAACAGATCTTAAAATAATAATAATTTATACAATTGGATGTTTAAAAAAATGTTCCTGTGCTGAGATAATCTTATATATGTGTCCCTGCTATGTACTATGTCATGACTGTGTCTGACCATACAGGGACATGATCTGAAAATACCACATCTCCTGTGCTGAGATAATCTTATATAAGTGTCCCTGCTATGTACTGTGTAATGGCTGTGTCTGACCTACAGGGACATGGCCTGATCATACCACATCTCCTGTGCTGAGATAATCTTATATATGTGTCCCTGCTATGTACTGTGTAATGGATGTGTCTGACCTACAGGGACATGGTTTGATCATGCCACATCTTCTGCGCTAAGATAATCTTAAGGTACCGTCACACGCAATATTGCTAGGCAATTTCACTGGCAATTTGCTGGTTGTAGTGAAATCATGGACACATTGTTCTATTTGTACACGGCAACAAAATAGAACAATGTGTCCATGATTTCACTGCAACCAGCAAATTGCCAGTGAAATTGCAAGCAATATTGCCGCGTGACGGTACCTTTATATATGTGTCCCTGCTGTGTACTGTGTAATGGATGTATCTGACCGTGCAAGGACATGGTCTGATCATACCACATCTCCTGCGCAGAGATAATCTTATATATGTTTCCCTGCTATATACTGTGTAATGGCTGTGTCTGACCGTACAGGGATGAGGTCCCCCTTAGTCATTCAATTATTATAATGAACCTCTATTATCCTCCATATAATATACTGCAGCCTCACATCTCTTCATATATCATAGTGCAGCCTAATAGCCATCCTTATAGCATAATGTAGCCTCATATTTTTTCCATATAGTGTAATACAGCCTCATAGCCTCTCCATATAGTATAATGCAGCCTCATAGCCTCTCCATATTGTATAATACAGCCTCATGGCCCTCCATATAGCATAATACAGCCTCATAGCTCTCCATATAGTGCAGTCTCAAAACTTTCCATTTAGTGCAGCCTCAATACTTATCATATAGTATAATACAGCCTCAAAACTCCATATAGTGCAGCCTCTAAACCTACCATATAGTGCAGCCTTTAAACTCTCCATATGATGCAGCCTCTAAACCTACCATATAGTGGAGCCTTATATATGCAGCCTCATATCTCTCCATATAGTGCAGTACTATGTGCAGCCTTATATCTCCCATATAGTGCAGTATTATGTGCAGCCTTATATCTGCCATATAGGGCAGTATTACGTGCAGTCTTATATCTCCCATATAGTGCAGTATTATGTGCAGCCTTATATCTTCCATATAGTGCAGTATTATGTGCAGCCGTAAAGCTCCCATATAGGGCAGTATTATGTGCAGCCTTATATATGACCCCCTCCCATACTCCTCTGGCCATACTGCATTGACTTATTAAATAAAAATCTGTACTTACCTCTCCTGGTTCCATCAATACTCCAGCATCTTCTCTTGTAGAAACTGATGATTCGGGTGGCAGGAGAGGGAGGATGAGGTGTCGCCGGCCTGCGTTCCACTGTGCACTCAAGCAGGAAGTGGGAGGAGACAGCACAGTGGAACGCAGGGCAGGAGGACCCTTCATTCTGCCTGTTTTAATTTTCTGAGATAATGACCTTTGGGTTTTCATTGGCTGAAAGTCATAATCATCAACATTAACATAAATAGATCACTCTGTTTGTAATCACTCTATATAATATATGAGTTTCATTTTATGTATTGAACTAGCTGTAGTACCCGGCTACGCCCGGGTTAATAAATAACTGCTGTTAGCTATAACAAAATAGAATTTGAATATGTCATATTAATGACCTGTAGGAAAATAGAAGCTGAGCTGTGATTGATTGCTATAGGCAGCCTAATAAATCTCCAGCCAACAGTAAACCCACCCCCTGGCGAGGCAGTATATGTTACCTCACACATACACATAATAGACAGCTCATGTGACTTACATCTGCCTTAATTCCCTATATGGCACATGTGTTGCACATTGGCTGTTTTTAATCAGATGTTTATGTTTGGAAAATAAAGATAGCACACGTATGAGGCGAGTTGTGTGAGGTGATTTGTACACATCTGTGTCTGTCTGTGTGGTGTGTGTGTCCCTGGGGTGTGTATGTGTGTGTCCCTGTGGGGGGGGGGTATGTGTGGTGTGTGTCTCTGTTGTGTGTGTCTCTTTGTGGTGTGTGTGTGTGTCCCTGTGGGGTGAGTGCATGTGTCCCTATAGGGTGTGAATGTGTGTGTGTCCCTGTGGGGGGGGTCTGTGTGGTGTGTGTGTGTATCTGTGTTGTGTGTGTCTCTTTGTGGTGTGTGTCCCTGTGGGTGTGTGTCTCTTTGTGGTGTGTGTGTGTCCCTGAGGGGTGAGTGTATGTGTCCCTATAGGGTGTGTATGTGTGTGTTTTCCCTGTGGGGGGTCTGTGTGGTGTGTGTGTGTCTCTTTGTGGTGTGTGGTCCCTATAGGGTGGCTATGTGTGTGTGTCCCTGTGGGGGGGTCTGTGTGGTGTGTGTGTCTGTGTCATGTGTGTCTCATTGTGGTGTGTGTGTGTGTCCCTGTGGGTGAGTGCATGTGTCGCTATAGAGTGTGTGTGTGTCCCCTTGGGGGTGTGTGTGTCTCTATGTTGTGTGTGTCTCTGTGGCGTGTGTGTGTGTTTGTTCGGGTGCGTGGTGAGTATCCAATGTTGGGGCTGCACCTTAGCGACTATACACTTGCTGTTACTCTTTGTGTGCGTGTGTTGTGTTGTGTATACATGTCCCCGTGCGTGGTGAATATCTCATGTTGGGGCCCCACCTTAGTGACTATATGCTGGTATGTGCTGTTAGTCTTTGGCGCTATCATTAAGCCCCTCTCATTCACAACTGTCAACTGGTAACTGTCACTTTTTCCCCATTATATTGTTTGGTGAATTTGAATGCGCGGGGTTAAAATGTCGCCTCACAACATAGCCTGTGACGCTTCCGGGGTCCAGACGTAGGACTGTGCAAAATTTTGTCTCTATAGCTGACATCTGTCGATTTTCCTCCAACTCTTTTCCATTCACTTTTTCCCCATTATGTAGATAGGGGGAAAATTTTTTGGTGAACTGGAACGCGCAGGGTTAAAATTTCACCTCACAACATAGCCTATGACGCTCCCGGGGTCAAGACGTGCGACTGTGCAAAATTTTGTAGCTGTAGCTGGCAGCTGTCGATTTTCCTCCCACACGTTTCCTTTCCCTTTTTCCCCATTATGTAAATAGGGCCAAAATTGTTTGGTGAACTGGAACGCGCGGGGTTAAAATTTCGCCTCACAACATAGCCTATGACGCTCTCAGGGTCCAGACATGTGACTGTGCAAAATTTTGTCTCTATAGCTGACAGCTGTCGATTTTCCTCCAATATTTTTCCATTCACTTTTTCCCCATTATGTAGATAGGGCCAAAATTGTTTGGTGAACTGGAACGCGCAGGGTTAAAATTTCGCCTCACAACATAGCCTATGACGCTCCCGGGGTCGAGACGTGTGACTGTGCAAAATTTTGTGGCTATAGTTGCGACGGTGTAGATGCCAATCCGGATATACATACATACACACATACACACATACACACATTCAGCTTTATATATTAGATTACTGAAATAAATTAACTTTTTGATGATATCCTAATTCATTGAGATACAAATGTATAAGATTATCTCAGCACATCCAATTATGGAAATTGTTATTATTGCAAGATCTGTTGATTAAAATCAACTTTAGCATTAACTTTGTTTGTAGGAAAACCACTTTTAATCTCTTTCACCCTGTTCTTTTCCAGAAATGCAATAATAGATTTCGATGTGTGTCTTGTATCATCGTTATCTTGGAAAAGTATACCAGGGACACGGAGTGATGGGAGCATCTTCTCAATATAGAGTAGAACATCTGTGAAGTCTTGATGCCATCATGTAGCTCCCTGACACCAGCAGCGTCAAGCAGCTCCAGACAAGGACGCTGCCGCCTTCATGTTTCACTCTAGGCACCATGCCGTTTTCTTTGTACTCCTCACTTTTACGACTTCATACAGTTTTGAATCCATTGATTTTAAAAACATTTATCTTGGATTGTGGATTACATCAGAGCTTTGTGGAAATATTTTTGATAATACTTTGCTGATTGAGGAAATATGTATTTATTCAAATGAACTATTTTTGCTGGTGTGTGAGTTAGTAATAGGGGTGTCTGATAGACGCCTATCCATTACTAACCCCTGAGCTTGTGGCAAGATACGGATGAAATCAACCCCATAATATTAGCCCTCAGCTGTCTGCTTTACCATGGCAGGTGATCAAAAATAGGGAAACCCCATGCCATTTTTTTTTATTATTTATTAGGTTAAATCAGGCTAAACATTGATATGATGTCACATATCACATGACCGTGAGTGGCCAATCAGCGCTCATTGACATCATGCAAGGTCCTGGCAGCTTCCATGCCTGTGCTTGGCTTGGCTGCCGCCTCCACGAACACCCGGCGGAGGGTAAGCATTTATTTTTTTTTATTTTTAACACATTTGGTTTACCGTTTATACTCGTGTATAAGCCGAGTTTTTCAGCCCAAAATTTGGGCAGAAAAGTCTCCCCCTCGGCTTATACACGAGTCAATACGGGTGGGGGCTGTGTCCGGGGCTGTGGAGGCTGCAGGAGGCGGGGGGGGCTGCTGTATGAGCGGCCCCGTCAAGTGGGGCCGCTCATTAAATATGCACTGCTTCCCCCTGTCAATCAGCGGCAGGGGGAAGCAGTGCATATAGCCCCCAAATGCTGGCACTCGCCCCCCCTTGTAAGGGCCCCCCCCCCGATGGTTATATTACCATTCCGGACTTCTGATCCGCGCCGCTCCTCGGTGCTCCTCGCTGCTCCGTCCGTCCGTCTGCTACATCCGGGATCTCCGGCCGTCGCAGGCATATGACGTCGCCGAGTAACGAGTCCTAGCGAGTAGATTCGCCCATCCCTAGGAGACAGCAGGGGGAAAACAGTGCGCAGCTCGACTACCCATCTCTCCTTGCTCCTTGTGGTGGGATGCAGGTCTGGACAGCTGTTGTCATCCGATTAATTATTATCTAGCAGGGGACAACAGGGAGACAGCAGGGGGAAAACAGGGGGACAGCAGGGGGAAAACATGGGCCTCATTGTACGGGTCATGGTACACACTGCAAGCATAGGACGGATGACAGCGCTACAGAGTGACAGTCTGCGTGCGCAGCTCGACTACCCATCTCTCCTGAAGACCCTTCAGCTTTTTGAGAGTTGAGTGGAGGACATCATCTCTGAAAATAGGGTCCCACAGCTGCACCCCAACAGTTTGAGCAGCACTCAAGGTTACGAGGGTAATGACCCTCGGCAACGGAGGGGTGGGTAATGCCCCGGCAACGGGGGAGGGCCCAATCCCTCACTTTGTCACTGACAATGCAATGGAATGTATTTGGCCTGAGGATTGCTCGTGAGTGCTCTTTGTGGTGGGATGCAGGTCTGGACAGCTGTTGTCATCCGATTAATTCTTATCTAGCAAGGGACAGCAAGGAGACAGCAGGGTAAAACAGGGGAAAACATGCGCCTCACTGTACGGGTCATGGTACACACTGCAAGCATAGGATGGATTATAGGCATGTGTGAGATACTTTACATTTTTTTTATACCGGTAGTTACATTTCATCTCATCCATAATAGCACTAACACCTATAGTGCTGTGTTGGGTAAGAGAGAATTTATTTTTCATTGTAACATTAACACATGTCTATAATAATTCCATCTTTTTGGTACTATAGTTTTACATCCTGTATATAATGGCGTTATACCGGTAATTGAATTTCCTCAAGACCATGACAATGGTTTCATAGTTTTGGGGAAAAAGGTGAGAGATGGCCGGCTATTAAGGGGTGGAGGAGGCCGGATTTTTTTTTTTTTAATAAATGTTTTTCAGCTTATAGCTGTATTCCCCAGTGTTGCCCAAGATAGTAACTAACGGTTCTTAGCTATAATAAAATAGAAAAGGTGAACAATGTCTTGCTTATCTCTGCTGAGATACACAGGCTGAAAGTGTAATTACAAGGGCTGTGTGTGGGCTCCTGGTGCAATACAAGGGCTACGTGCTGTTTCTCTCATTGCAGTGAAAGATTTACACATTGGGACCATATGAAGTATGACATGACAGCTACAGAGGCGACTACCCAGCTTTACGGAAGACACTTTCAGGCTTTTGACAGTTTGGTGGAGGATATTATCTCTGAAAATAGGGTCCCACAACTGCACCTCAACAGCTTGAGCAGCACTCTAATGTTACGAGGGTAATGCCCCGGCAACGGGGGGAGTAATGCTCCGGCAACGGGGGGAGGGGCCCAATCCCTTACTTTGTCACTGACAATGCAATGGAATGTATTTGGCCTGAGGATTGCTCGTGAGTGCTCTTTGTGGTGGGATGCAGGTCTGGACAGCTGTTGTCATCCGATTAATTCTTATCTAGCAGGGGGACAGCAAGGAGACAGCAGGGGGAAAACAGGGGAAAACAGGGGGAAAACATGGGCCTCACTGTATGGGTCATGGTACACACTGCAAGCATAGGATGGATTATAGGCATGTGTGAGATACTTTTAACATTTTTTTTATTAACCGGTAGTTACATTTCATCTCATCCATAATAGCACTAACACCTATATGCTGTGTTGGGTAAGAGAAATATTTTTTTTCATTGTAACATTAACACATGTCAATAATAATTCATCTTTTTGGTATAATAGTTTTACATCCTGTATTATAATGCGTTTTACCGTAATTGAATTTCATCAAGACCATGACAATGGTTTTCATAGTTTTTGGGAAAAAGTGAGAGATGGCCGGCTATTAAGGGTGGAGAGGCCGGATTTTTTTTTAAATAAATGTTTTTCAGCTTATAGCTGTAGTCCTCGTGTTGCCCAGGATAGTAAATAACGATCTTAGCTATAACAAAATAGAATAGGTTAACAATGTCTGCTTCTCGCTGCTGAGATACACAGCTGAAAGTGTAATTACAAGGGCTGTGTGTGGGCTCCTGGTGCAATACAAGGGCTACGTGCTCTTTCTCTCATGCATGTATGATTTACACATGGGACATATGAAGAATGACATGACAGCTACAGAGGCGACTACCCAGCTTTACGGAAGACACTTTCAAAGCTTTTGACAGTTTGGTGGGGATATTACTCTGAAAATAGGTCCCACAGTACACCCAACAGCTTGAGTAGCACTCTAATGTTACGAGGGTAATGTCCCGGCAATGAGGGGGGCCCAATCCCTCACTTTGTCACTGACAATGCAATGGAATGTATTTGGCCTGAGGATTGCTCGTGAGTGCTCCTTGTGGTGGGATGCAGGTCTGGACAGCTGTTGTCATCCGATTAATTCTTATCTAGCAGGGGACAACAGGGAGACAGCAGGGGAAAACAGGGGGACAGCAGGGGGAAAACATGGGCCTCATTGTACGGGTCATGGTACACACTGCAAGCATAGGACGGATGACAGCGCTACAGAGTGACAGTCTGAGTGCGCAGCTCGACTACCCATCTCTCCTGAAGACCCTTCAGCTTTTTGAGAGTTGAGTGGAGGACATCATCTCTGAAAATAGGGTCCCACAGCTGCACCCCAACAGTTTGAGCAGCACTCAAGGTTACGAGGGTAATGACCCTCGGCAACGGAGGGGGTGGGTAATGCCCCGGCAACGGAGGGAGGGGCCCAATCCCTCACTTTGTCACTGACAATGCAATGGAATGTATTTGGCCTGAGGATTGCTCGTGAGTGCTCCTTGTGGTGGGATGCAGGTCTGGACAGCTGTTGTCATCCGATTAATTCTTATCTAGCAGGGGGAAAAAAGGGAGACAGCAGGGGGAAAACAGGGGGAAAACATGGGCCTCACTGTACGGGTCATGGTACACACTGCAAGCCTAGGATGGATTATAGGCATATGTGAGATACTTTACATTTATTTTATACCGGTAGTTACATTTCATCTCATCCATAATAGCACTAACACCTATAGTGCTGTGTTGGGTAAGAGAGAATTTTTTTTCATTGTAACATTAACACATGTCTATAATAATTCCATCTTTTTGGTACTATAGTTTTACATCCTGTATATAATGCGTTATACCGGTAATTGAATTTCCTCAAGACCATGACAATGGTTTCATAGTTTTGGGGAAAAAGGTGAGAGATGGCTGGCTATTAAGGGGTGGAGGAGGCCGGATTTTTTTTTTAAATAAATGTTTTTCAGCTTATAGCTGTAGTCCTCGGTGTTGCCCAGGATAGTAACTAACGGTTCTTAGCTATAACAAAATAGAACAGGTTAACAAGGTCTTGCTTCTCTCTGCTGAGATACACAGGCTGAAAGTGTAATTACAAGAGCTGTGTGTGGGCTCCTGGTGCAATACAAGGGCTACGTGCTATTTCTCTCATTGCAGTGAAAGATTTACACATTGGGACCATATGAAGTATGACATGACAGCTACAGAGGCGACTACCCAGCTTTACGGAAGACACTTTCAGACTTTTGACAGTTTGGTGGAGGATATTATCTCTGAAAATAGGGTCCCACAACTGCACCCCAACACCTCGAGCAGCACTCTAATGTTACGAGGGTAATGCCCCGGCAACGGGGGGAGTAATGCCCCGGCAACGGGGGGAGGGGCCCAATCCCTTACTTTGTCACTGACAATGCAATGGAATGTATTTGGCCTGAGGATTGCTCGTGAGTGCTCCTTGTGGTCGGATGCAGGTCTGGACAGCTGTTGTCATCCGATTAATTATTATCTAGCAGGGGACAACAGGGAGACAGCAGGGGGAAAACAGGGGGACAGCAGGGGGAAAACATGGGCCTCATTGTACGGGTCATGGTACACACTGCAAGCATAGGACGGATGACAGCGCTACAGAGTGACAGTCTGTGTGCGCAGCTCGACTACCCATCTCTCCTGAAGACCCTTCAGCTTTTTGAGAGTTGGGTGGAGGACATCATCTCTGAAAATAGGGTCCCACAGCTGCACCCCAACAGTTTGAGCAGCACTCAAGATTACGAGGGTAATGACCCTCGGCAACGGAGGGGGTGGGTAATGCCCCGGCAACGGGGGGAGGGACCCAATCCCTCACTTTGTCACTGACAATGCAATGGAATGTATTTGGCCTGAGGATTGCTCGTGAGTGCTCCTAGTGGTGGGATGCTGGTCTGGACAGCTGTTGTCATCCGATTAATTCTTATCTAGCAGGGGCAACAGGGGGACAGCAGGGGGAAAACAGGGGGAAAGCAGGGGGAAAACATGGGCCTCATTGTACGGGTCATGGTACACACTGCAAGCATAGGACGGATGACAGCGCTACAGAGTGACAGTCTGTGTGTGCAGCTCAACTACCCATCTCTCCTGAAGACCCTTCAGCTTTTTGAGAGTTGGGTGGAGGACATCATCTCTGAAAATAGGGTCCCACAGCTGCACCCCAACAGTTTGAGCAGGACTCAAGGTTACGAGGGTAATGACCCTCGGCAACGGAGGGGGTGGGTAATGCCCCGGCAACGGGGGGAGGGGCCCAATCCCTCACTTTGTCACTGACAATGCAATGGGATGTATTTGGCCTGAGGAATGCTCGTGAGTGCTCCTTGTGGTGGGATGCAGGTCTGGACAGCTGTTGTCATCCGATTAATTCTTATCTAGCAGGGGGACAGCAGGGAGACAGCAGGGGGAAAACAGGTGGAAAACAGGGGGACAGCAGGGGGAAAACAGGGAGAAAACAGGGGGAAAACAGGGGGAAAACATGGGCCTCACTGTACGGGTCATGGTACACACTGCAAGCATAGGATGGATTATAGGCATGTGTGAGATACTTTACATTTTTTTTATACCGGTAGTTACATTTCATCTCATCCATAATAGCACTAACACCTATAGTGCTGTGTTGGGTAAGAGAGAATTTTTTTTTCATTGTAACATTAACACATGTCTATAATAATTCCATCTTTTTGGTACTATAGTTTTACATCCTGTATATAATGCGTTATACCGGTAATTGAATTTCCTCAAGACCATGACAATGGTTTCATAGTTTTGGGGAAAAAGGTGAGAGATGGCTGGCTATTAAGGGGTGGAGGAGGCCGGATTTTTTTTTAAAATAAATGTTTTTCAGCTTATAGCTGTAGTCCTCGGTGTTGCCCAGGATAGTAAACTAACGGTTCTTAGCTATAACAAAATAGAATAGGTTAACAATGTCTTGCTTCTCTCTGCTGAGATACACAGGCTGAAAGTGTAATTACAAGGGCTGTGTGTGGGCTCCTGGTGCAATACAAGGGCTACGTGCTGTTTCTCTCATTGCAGTGAAAGATTTACACATTGGGACCATATTAAGTATGACATGACAGCTACAGAGTCGACTACCCAGCTTTACGGAAGACACTTTCAGGCTTTTGACAGTTTGGTGGAGGATATTATCTCTGAAAATAGGGTCCCACAACTGCACCCCAACAGCTTGAGCAGCACTCTAATGTTACGAGGGTAATGCCCGGCAACGGGGGGAGTAATGCCCCGGCAACGGGGGGAGGGGCCCAATCCCTTACTTTGTCTCTGACAATGCAATGGAATGTATTTGGCCTGAGGATTGCTCGTGAGTGCTCCTTGTGGTGGGATGCAGGTCTGGACAGCTGTTGTCATCTGATTAATTCTTATCTAGCAGGGGGACAGCAGGGAGACAGCAGGGAGACAGCAGGGGGAAAACAGGGGGAAAACATGGGCCTCATTGTACGGGTCATGGTACACACTGCAAGCATAGGACGGATGACAGCGCTACAGAGTGACAGTCTGTGTGCGCAGCTCGACTACCCATCTCTCCTGAAGACCCTTCAGCTTTTTGAGAGTTGGGTGGAGGACATCATCTCTGAAAATAGGGTCCCACAGCTGCACCCCAAAAGTTTGAGCAGCACTCAAGGTTGCGAGGGTAATGACCCTCGGCAACGGAGTGGGTGGGTAATGCCCCGGCAACGGGGGAGGGGCCCAATCCCTCACTTTGTCACTGACAATGCAATGGAATGTATTTGGCCTGAGGATTGCTCGTGAGTGCTCCTTGTGGTGGGATGCAGGTCTAAACAGCTGTTGTCATCCGATTAATTCTTATCTAGCAGGGGGACAGCAGGGAGACAGCAGGGGGAAAACAGGGGGAAAACAGTGGGACAGCAGGGGGACAGCAGGGGAAAACAGGGGGAAAACAGGGGGAAAACATGGGCCTCACTGTACGGGTCATGGTACACACTGCAAGCATAGGATGGATTATAGGCATGTGTGAGATACTTTACATATTTTTTATACCGGTAGTTACATTTCATCTCATCCATAATAGCACTAACACCTATAGTGCTGTGTTGGGTAAGAGAAAATTTTTTTTTCATTGTAACATTAACACATGTCTATAATAATTCCATCTTTTTGGTACTATAGTTTTACATCCTGTATATAATGCGTTATACCGGTAATTGAATTTCCCCAAGACCATGACAATGGTTTCATAGTTTTGGGGAAAAAGGTGAGAGATGGCCGGCTATTAAGGGGTGGAAGAGGCCGGATTTTTTTTTTTAAATAAATGTTTTTCAGCTTATAGCTGTAGTCCTCGGTGTTGCCCAGGATAGTAACTAACGGTTCTTAGCTATAACAAAATAGAATAGGTTAACAATGTCTTGCTTCTCTCTGCTGAGATACACAGGCTGAAAGTGTAATTACAAGGGCTGTGTGTGGGCTCCTGGTGCAATACAAGGGCTACGTGCTGTTTCTCTCATTGCAGTGAA
The DNA here is from genome assembly GCA_033576535.1 of Allobates femoralis. NCBI lineage: Eukaryota > Metazoa > Chordata > Amphibia > Anura > Aromobatidae > Allobates > Allobates femoralis. The sequence continues at coordinate 45,772 of JARQOC010000357.1, forward strand.
AGATTTACACATTGGGACTAGTGATGAGCGAGTACTAAAATGCTCGGGTGCTCGACGCTCGGCCGAGCATCCCGAGATACTCGTGTACTCGGGCCGAGTAACGAGCCCAATGTTATCCTATGGGAGACACGAGTAATTTTATGAAATGACTGCCGGCAGCATGGAAAAACCCTAAAAATGTCACAAAAGTCTCAGAAGAGTGCTGAAATGACATGGCAACACCATGGGAAGACCCCTGGAAGCATTTCTTACTCAAAAGTCACAGCTGTGAACAATCTTGTCCGAGTTTCACGCCAATTTTACGGAGTCTCCAGAAAACCTTCCAAAATGACACCAAAATGAATATTTAGGGTGGAAATGTTAAGGGCACATACCCAATAGTGAGATACAGCTGGTGTATGTCACTTTTTGTGATTACATGAAAGATTTTACGTGAAAACATTGTGCGACACTCCGATGACCCTGACAAGAGACGTACATGAAGTGCCATTTTGAGGAACTAGGTCTATTGTAGTATCTTCCTTTGCCAGGGCAGTCCAAAATTGGGAGGTTCACCAATGCCCCTGGATACAGACATGCAGGATGGCCTGTAAACAAGAACTGGGTGTATTGTAGTATAGCCCTTTGGCCAGGGCAGCCAAAAATTGGGAGGTTCAACAATGACCCATGCATACAGACATGTAGTAGGGCCTGTAACCCTCAAGTGGGTGTATTTTAGTATAGCCCTCTGGCCAGGGCAGCCAAAAATTGGGAGGCTTCTCATTGTCCCTGGATAGAGACGTGCAGGAGGGCCTGTAAAGAAGAACTGGGTGTATTGTAGTATAGGCCTTTGGCCAGGGCAGCCAAAAATTGGGAGGTTCAAAAATGACCCATGCATACAGACATGTAGTAGGGCCTGTAACCCTGAAGTGGGTGTATTGTAGTATAGCCCTTTGGTCAGGGCAGCCAAAAATTGGGAGGCGCCTCTTTGTCCCTGGATAGAGACGTGCAGGAGGGCCTGTAACCCTCAAGTGGGTGTATTGTAGTATAGCCCTCGGCCAGGGCAGCCAAAAATTGGAAGGTTCAACAATGAGCCATGCATACAGACATGTAGTAGGGCCTGTAACCCTCAAGTGGGTGTATTGTAGTATAGTCCTTTGGCCAGGCAGCCAAAAATTGGAAGGTTCAACAATGAGCCATGCATACAGACATGTAGTAGGGCCTGTAACCCTCAAGTGGGTGTATTGTAGTATAGCCCTTTGGCCAGGGCAGCCAAAAATTGGAAGGTTCAACAATGAGCCATGCATACAGACATGTAGTAGGGCCTGTAACCCTCAAGTGGGTGTATTGTAGTATAGCCCTCTGGCCAGGGCAGCCAAAAATTGGGAGGCTCCACATTGTCCATGGATAGAGACGTGCAGGAGGGCCTGTAAAGAAGAACTGGGTGTATTGTAGTATAGGCCTTTGGCCAGGGCAGCCAAAAATTGGGAGGTTCCTCATTGTCCCTGGATAGAGACGTGCAGGAGGGCCTGTAAAGAAGAACTGGGTGTATTGTAGTATAGGCCTTTAACCAGGGCAGCCAAAAATTGGGAGGTTCAACAATTACCCATGCATACAGACATGTAGTAGGGCCTGTAACCCTGAAGTGGGTGTATTGTAGTATAGCCCTTTGGTCAGGGCAGCCAAAAATTGGGAGGCTCCTCTTTGTCCCTGGATAGAGACGTGCAGGAGGGCCTGTAACCCTCAAGTGGGTGTATTGTAGTATAGCCCTCTGGCCAGGGCAGCCAAAAATTGGAAGGTTCAACAATGAGCCATGCATACAGACATGTAGTAGGGCCTGTAACCCTCAAGTGGGTGTATTGTAGTATAGCCCTTTGGCCAGGGCAGCCAAAAATTGGAAGGTTTAACAATGAGCCATGCATACAGACATGTAGTAGGGCCTGTAACCTCAAATGGGTGTATTGTAGTATAGCCCTTTGGCCAGGGCAGCCAAAAATTGGAAGGTTCAACAATGAGCCATGCATACAGACATGTAGTAGGGCCTGTAACCCTCAAGTGGGTGTATTGTAGTATAGCCCTCTGGTCAGGGCAGCCAAAAATTGGGAGGCTCCACATTGTCCCTGGATAGAGACGTGCAGGAGGGCCTGTAAAGAAGAACTGGGTGTATTGTAGTATAGGCCTTTGGCCAGGGCAGCCAAAAATTGGGAGGTTCAACAATGACCCATGCATACAGACATGTAGTAGGGCCTGTAACCCTGAAGTGGGTGTATTGTAGTATAGCCCTTTGGTCAGGGCAGCCAAAAATTGGGAGGCTCATCTTTGTCCCAGGATAGAGACGTGCAGGAGGGCCTGTAACCCTCAAGTGGGTGTATTGTAGTATAGCCCTCTGGCCAGGGCGGCCAAAAATTGGAAGGTTCAACAATGAGCCATGCGTACAGACATGTAGTAGGGCCTGTAACCCTCAAGTGGGTGTATTTTATTATAGCCCTCTTGCCAGGGCAGCCAAAAATTGGAAGGTTCAACAATGACCCATGCATACAGACATGTAGTAGGACCTGTTAACCCTCAAGTGGGTGTATTTTAGTATAGCCCTCTGGCCAGGGCAGCCAAAAATTGGAAGGTTCAACAATGACCCATGCATACAGACATGTAGTAGGGCCTGTAACCCTGAAGTGGGTGTATTGTAGTATAGCCCTTTGGTCAGGGCAGCCAAAAATTGGAGAGCTCCTCTTTGTCCCTGGATAGAGACGTGCAGGAGGGCCTGTAACTCTCAAGTGGGTGTATTGTAGTATAGCCCTCTGGCCAGGGCAGCCAAAAATTGGAAGGTTCAACAATGAGCCATGCATACAGACATGTAGTAGGGCCTGTAACCCTCAAGTGGGTGTATTTTAGTATAGCCCTCTGGCCAGGGCAGCCAAAAATTGGGAGGCTCCACATTGTCCTGGATAGAGACGTGCAGGAGGGCCTGTAAAGAAGAACTGGGTGTATTGTAGTATAGGCCTTTGGCCAGGGCAGCCAAAAATTGGGAGGTTCAACAATGACCCATGCATACAGACATGTAGTAGGGCCTGTAACCCTGAAGTGGGTGTATTGTAGTATAGCCCTTTGTCAGGGCAGCCAAAAATTGGGAGGCTCCTCTTTGTCCCTGGATAGAGACGTGCAGGAGGGCCTGTAACCCTCAAGTGGGTGTATTGTAGTATAGCCCTCTGGCCAGGGCAGCCAAAAATTGGAAGGTTCAACAATGAGCCATGCATACAGACATGTAGTAGGGGCCTGTAACCCTCAAGTGAGTGTATTTTAGTATAGCCCTCTGGCCAGGGCAGCCAAAAATTGGAAGATTCAACAATGAGCCATGCATACAGACATGTAGTAGGGCCTGTAACCCTCAAGTGGGTGTATTTTAGTATAGCCCTCTGGCCAGGGCAGCCAAAAATTGGGAGGCTCCACATTGTCCCTGGATAGAGACGTGCAGGAGGGCCTGTAAAGAAGAACTGGGTGTATTGTAGTATAGGCCTTTGGCCAGGGCAGCCAAAAATTGGGAGGTTCAACAATGACCCATGCATACAGACATGTAGTAGGGCCTGTAACCCAGAAGTGGGTGTATTGTTGTATAGCCCTTTGTCAGGGCAGCCAAAAATTGGGAGGCTCCTCTTTGTCCCTGGATAGAGACGTGCAGGAAGGCCTGTAACCCACAAGTGGGTGTATTGTAGTATAGCCCTCTGGCCAGGGCAGCCAAAAATTGGAAGGTTCAACAATGAGCCATGCATACAGACATGTAGTAGGGCCTGTAACCCTCAAGTGGGTGTATTTTAGTATAGCCCTCTGGCCAGGGCAGCCAAAAATTGGGAGGCTCCACATTGTCCCTGGATAGAGACGTGCAGGAGGGCCTGTAAATAAGAACTGGGTGTATTGTAGTATAGGAGGGCAGCCAAAAATTGGGAGGTTCAACAATGACCCATGCATACAGACATGTAGTAGGGCCTGTAACCCTGAAGTGGGTGTATTGTAGTATAGCCCTTTGGTCAGGGCAGCCAAAAATTGGGAGGCTCCTCTTTGTCCCTGGATAGAGACGTGCAGGAGGGCCTGTAACCCTCAAGTGGGTGTATTGTAGTATAGCCCTCTGGCCAGGGCAGCCAAAAATTGGAAGGTTCAACAATGAGCCATGTATACAGACATGTAGTAGGGCCTGTAACCTCAAGTGGGTGTATTTTAGTATAGCCCTCTGGCCAGGGCAGCCAAAAATTGGGAGGCTCCACATTGTCCCTGGATAGAGACGTGCAAGAGGGCCTGTAAAGAAGAACTGGGTGTATTGTAGTATAGGCCTTTGGCCAGGGCAGCCAAAAATTGGGAGGCTCCACATTGTCCCTGGATAGAGACGTGCAGGAGGGCCTCAAAACATTTTTCCCATTGAAAAGGAGCGGGTATCCTGTCGTTGTAATGCCCATTCAAAAAGAATGGGCGTAACAATTTACCACTGGGGGTATACCTGAAACAACAGCCTAAGTATTGTAACGGTCATCATGGTGGCACATGAGGAGAAGGAGGAGCAGTCCAGCGATTATCCAAGGAAGAGGAAGACGACGAGGTGGATGATCTAGTAGCTGACCCAACCTGGCAGGAGGATATGCAGTGCGAGGACAGCAGTGCACAGGGGGAGGGAGGCGTAGCATCCCAACAGGCAGTACGAAGCAGGGTCGGGTCCGCAGGCAGAAGGCAGGGAACAGTTCACCGGAAGAACAACACGACACAAGGTGCCTGTGCAAATGTTAGGTCTTCCCTAGTCTGGCAGTATTTTAAGTTGGCTCCAGATGACTCTAAAAAGGCCATTTGCAACACCTGCCATGCCAGCATCAACAGGGGTACGAAAACTAGCAGCCTGACCACCGCCAGTATGATCAGGCACATGTCAGCCAAGCACCCGACTGTCATATATGATACAGTCTATATAGAGTCTAATGCATGGGTATAATGAGACACATGAGACATACGCTTCTTAAGCAGCTCTTTTATTGCTTCATACAACTTAGTGCATCAACAGGATAACGTAAATGTAAGTTGCAGAGTGCAAGGCAAACAACCAAGGACATCAGAGCATTAAAGCATAGTATAAGTCTCAAGGAAAGCATTCAGAGTATATTACTTCCCTGTCAGATGTTGCTGGCAAACAGGAGGATTCTGTGTACACAAATGATTCCAGGCAGAGTGAATCCATGCTTCAGAGAGCAAGTCACAGACAGATTGCAGACCTGATTCAGGAGCACAAGTAAATCATCTGAAACTGATTAAAAGGGCAATTGGCAAGAAACAGGGCAGGGACATCAAAGCTGAGGACTCCATATTGTTTGAGGGCAAAAGTCAATGCACAGGATAGAAAACAAGATGGCCGACAAAATACACTAAATGCAAACATAACAACAGATATAGCAAAAAAGCCTGAAAACCTTACAGCGACTTTGTGGGAAGTACAACAGAGTCGAGGAGCGGTGCTTGCTGATGTCACTGCTACGTCTTCGCGTGTTGTGCGTGCGAGCCAATCCCCTGTACATACTGGCCGCGAATAAGCCTCCGGCCCTGCACCTGAAGTTGCCCACCCACAAATAACACCACCATCAAGCACGTCCTTGTCCCAGCGCAGCGTTCAATTATCCATTCAGCAAACCTTTGAACGCAGGCGCAAATACGCTGCCAACGCTCCACATGCCACAGTCCTGAATTCTCACATTTCGCGACTCTTAGCGCTAGAAATGTTGCCTTTACGGCTGGTGGAGACGGAAGCATTCCGCGACCTCATGGCGGCTGCTGTCCCACGTTACTCGGTCCCCAGCCAACAATATTTCTCCAGATGTGCCGTCCACACATTGCATAACCACGTGTGCAACAGCATCACACGTGCCCTGAACAACGCTGTTTCAGCCAAAGTCCACGTAACCACAGACACGTGGACAAGTGCTTGTGAGCAAGGCCGCTACATCTCCTTGACAAAACACTGGGTTAATATTGTGGAGGCTGGGACCCAGTCTGAGCGAGGGACGGAACACAGTCCTTCCCACACCAAGGATAGCAGGCCCTACCTCTGTCAGGGTTTCTCCGACACTCTACAGCTCCGGAATGTCATGCTCTTCAGCCTCCTCCTCCTCCTCCTGCGCATCCTCATCCACTGTACCCTCCACACCAGTCCCAAGCTGGAAGCACTGCAGCACTGCCTCTGCGAAGCGGCAACAGGCTGTGCTGAAGCTAGTCTGCATAGGTGACAAACCCCACAATGCAGAAGAGGTGTGGACAGCTCTGAAACAGCAGGCAGATCACTGGCTCACACCTCTGAACCTAAAGCCAGGAAAGGTCGTGTGTGACAATGGCCGGAACCTGGTGGCAGCTTTGAGGCGAGGCCAGCTGACGCATGTTCCATGCGTGGGCCATGTGCTCAACCTGGTGGTTCAGAGGTTTCTAAAGTCATACTCAGAGATGTCTGAACTGCTGGTAAAAGTTCGCTGTCTGTCTGCACATTTTCGCAAGTCACCTGCTGCTTCAGCCGGCCTTGCCGGCTTTCAGCGCTGTTTGCGTCTTCCGGCCCACAGACTGGTGTGTGATGTCCCCACGCGTTGGAATTCAACTCTGCACATGTTGGTCAGGATATGTGAGCAGAAGAGGGCAGTTGTTGACTACCTGCATCACCTAAGCCGTCGGGAAATGGGTCAAACTCCAGACATAACACCTGAGGAGTGGAGATGGATGTCTGACCTATGTACCGTCCTCTAAAACTTTGAGGACTCCACCAAGGTGGTGAGCGGCGATGACGCCATTATTAGCATCACCATACCACTACTCTGCCTTCTAAAACGGTCTCTGCTGAAAAACAAAGAGGATTCATTGCAGGCCGAGCGCGATGACTTGGAGCAAGAAACAGTAGTGGGTGTGGGTGAAAACACACAGCCCAGCCTCATCTCATCACAACGTGCAGTGGAGGACTATGACGAGGAGGATGAAGACATGGAGCAACTCTCTGGCCAAATTGAGGATATGACATGCACACCAGTCATACCCCCTCAGTGTGGCTGGCCAGAGGACAGGGGAGATGAGGAGGAGGAGGAGGAGGACAGCATGTTCAGTCATCGTGTTGGTCTGGATACTGAAGTGATGGCTGTTAAGAGTCTGGCGCACATGGCTGACTTTATGGTAAGCTGCCTGGCTCGTGACCCTCGCGTTCAGAACATCTTGGCCGACAATCAGTACTGGTTGGCAACACTCTTAGACCCACGCTACAAGGAGAACTTTATGTCTCTCATTCCTGAGTAGGAGATGTCAGCCAAAATGCAGCAGTTCCAGAAGGCCATAGTCAAGGAAGTAGGCAAATCATTCCCCTCACAAAACGCTAGCGGCATAGGTCAGGAATCAGTGGAGAACCAAGGCGTACGGCCGAGAGGGGCACAAGTCCAATCCGCCAGAGGTAGTGGAACAGTCTTTACGATGTGGGACAGTTTTCTCAGCCACTCACGTACCACAGCCCCTGAGGTGTGGGGTAGTGCCACAAGAAATGCTAAGTTTGGCCAGATGCTGAAGGAGTACCTTGCAGATCGAACAACTGTACTGCGAGATTCCTCTGTGCCTTACAATTATTGGGTCTCCAAGCTGGACACGTGGCATGAATTGGCTCTCTACGCCTTGGAAGTCCTGGCCTGCCCTGCCGCTAGCGTTTTGTCCGAGCGTGTTTTCAGTGCCGCAGGTGTAATCATTACTGATAAACGCACCCGCCTGTCAACTGAAAATACTGACAGGCTGACTCTGATCAAGATGAACAAGGGTTGGATTGGGCCAGACTTCACCACACCACCAACAAATGACAAATTAATTTAAATTTTGTTATTGGGAATTTGCCATGTACCTCCACTCACCCATGGGTACACACTTCTGGACTTCCAAGTGTCCAAGTGTGGGATCAGTAATGTCCGTGGACGTGTACTCGGCCTGGTGGTAGGAAGGGGGATCAAGTTGGGAAATGTGCGGTGCAGTATCACGGCTACTGACGCTTGACTGTGTGGAAGACAGGGTGTTGGTGGAGGTGCCAATCTGACTTGAAGCATTATCCGCAATCCAAGTAACAACCTGTTGACACAGGTGTTGGTTCAAGAGCGGTGTACTGGAGCGGGCCCCAAGAATTTGGGACAGGACGTGTGAGCGAGTAGATGTGCCCCTTTGTTGTTGCGAAATTAGTGCTTGCACACGACCTCGGCCTCTGCCTGCACCACCATTACGTTCACTTCATTGTTCCTTGCCAACGCCCTTGCACATTTTGCTTGTATACAGCGACAACAGTCTGGTGACTGTAATGGTGACAGGAGATTAGGATTTTAGTCCCTAACCTGTATCAAGGTAGTAATTACACCAGTCTGGTGACTGTAATGGTTTCAGGAGAGGATTTTAGTCCCTAACCTGTATCAAGGTATGACGTACACCAGTGTGGTGACTGTTGAGATCACAAGAGGTTAGGATTTTAGTTCCCTAACCTGTATCAAGGTATGACGTACACCAGTCTGGTGACTGTTCAGATCACAAGAGATTAGGATTTTAGTTCCCTAACCTGTATAAAGGTATGACGTACAACAGTGTGGTGACTGTTGAGATGACAAGAGTTAGGATTTTAGTTCCCTAACCTGTATAAAGATATGACGTACAACAGTGTGGTGACTGTTGAGATGACAAGAGATTAGGATTTTAGTTCCCTAACCTGTATCAAGGTATGACGTACAACAGTCTGGTGACTGTAATGGTTTCAGGAGAGGATTTTAGTCCCTAACCTGTATTAAGGTAGTACGTACACCTGTCTGGTGACTGTAATGGTTTCAGGAGACGATTTTAGTCCCTAACCTGTATTAAGGTAGTACGTACACCTGTCTGGTGACTGTAATGGTTTCAGGAGAGGATTTTAGTCCCTAACCTGTATTAAGGTAGTACGTACACCTGTCTGGTGACTGTAATGGTTTCAGGAGACGATTTTAGTCCCTAACCTGTATTAAGGTAGTACGTACACCTGTCTGGTGACTTTAATGGGTTCAGGAGAGGATTTTAGTCCCTAACCTGTATTAAGGTAGTACGTACACCTGTCTGGTGACTGTAATGGTTTCAGGAGAGGATTTTAGTCCCTAACCTGTATTAAGGTAGTACGTACACCTGTCTGGTGACTGTAATGGTTTCAGGAGAGGATTTTAGTCCCTAACCTGTATTAAGGTAGTACGTACACCTGTCTGGTGACTTTAATGGTTTCAGGAGAGGATTTTAGTCCCTAACCTGTATTAAGGTAGTACGTACACCTGTCTGGTGACTGTAATGGTTTCAGGAGACGATTTTAGTCCCTAACCTGTATTAAGGTAGTACGTACACCTGTCTGGTGACTGTAATGGTTTCAGGAGACGATTTTAGTCCCTAACCTGTATTAAGGTAGTACGTACACCTGTCTAGTGACTGTAATGGTTTCAGGAGAGGATTTTAGTCCCTAACCTGTATTAAGGTAGTACGTACACCTGTCTGGTGACTGTAATGGTTTCAGGAGACGATTTTAGTCCCTAACCTGTATTAAGGTAGTACGTACACCTGTCTGGTGACTGTAATGGTTTCAGGAGAGGATTTTAGTCCCTAACCTGTATTAAGGTAGTACGTACACCTGTCTGGTGACTGTAATGGTTTCAGGAGAGGATTTTCGTCCCTAACCTGTATTAAGGTAGTAAGTACAAGAGTGTGGTGACTCTAATGGTCACAGAAAAGATTGGATTCCAATCTGTATCACCCTGCCTATATCCTCCTAGATTAGTCCTGAGAAGGACTGTTCTGGTCACTGGAAAGCTTGGACTCCGATCTGGATCACCCTGCCTATATCCTCCTAGATTAGTCCTGAGAAGGACTGTTGTGGTCAGCAGCAGTTTGCAGCCCTGCTCCGGATCTACCTGTAAGGGCCGCAAATCTGTCCCTAATCAGCAGCAGACACTCTCCCTACACTCACTGTCTGGAAGGCTGTGTGCCGAGCACAGCGAGCCGGGAGTTATAAAGGCTCGGTCACGCTGTGCAGGGCGGCCAATCACTGCTATGCCACAACTAACAGGGCTGTGGCATTGCAGTGGTCTACCAGCCAATCCCTGCATGTGGGCTGGCTCTCAAAAGAGTGCCAACATGCAGAGATGACGACCACGAGCACAGCACGAGTATCGCGAGATTACTCGGTGCTCGGCGAGTCGCCCGAGTACAGTGATACTCGTGCGAGTACCGAGTAGTGGCGAGCATGCTCGCTCATCACTAATTGGGACCATATGAAGTATGACATGACAGCTACAGAGGTGACTACCCAGCTTTACGGAAGACACTTTCAGGCTTTTGACAGTTTGGTGGAGGATATTATCTCTGAAAATAGGGTCCCACAGCTGCACCCCAACAGCTTGAGCAGCACTCTAATGTTACGAGGGTAATACCCCGGCAACGGGGGGAAAAATGCCCCGGCAACAGGGGAAGGGCCCAATCCCTCACTTTGTCACTGACAATGCAATGGAATGTATTTGGTCTGAGGATTGCTCGTGAGTGCTCCTTGTGGTGGGATGCAAGTCTGGACAGCTGTTGTCATCCGATTAATTCTTATCTAGCAGGGGACAACAGGGGGACAGCAGGGGGAAAACAGGGGGAAAACATGTGCCTCACTGTACGGGTCATGATACACACTGCAAGCATAGGATGGATTATAGGCATGTGTGAGATACTTTACATTTTTTTTATACCGGTAGTTACATTTCATCTCATCCATAATAGCACTAACACCTATAGTGCTTTGTTGGGTAAGAGAGATTTTTTTTTTCATTGTAACATTAACACATGTCTATAAAAATTCCATCTTTTTGGTACTATAGTTTTACATCCTGTATATAATGCGTTATACCGGTAATTGAATTTCCCCAAGACCATGACAATGGTTTCATAGTTTTGGGGAAAAAGGTGAGAGATGGCCGGCTATTAAGGGGTGGAGGAGGCCGGATTTTTTTTTTAAATAAATGTTTTTCAGCTTATAGCTGTAGTCCTCGGTGTTGCCCAGGATAGTAAATAACGGATCTTAGCTATAACAAAATAGAATAGGTTAACAATGTCTTGCTTCTCTCTGCTGAGATACACAGGCTGAAAGTGTAATTACAAGGGCTGTGTGTGGGCTCCTGGTGCAATACAAGGGCTACGTGCTCTTTCTCTCATTGCAGTGTATGATTTACACATTGGGACCATATGAAGAATGACATGACAGCTACAGAGGCGACTACCCAGCTTTACGGAAGACACTTTCAGGCTTTTGACAGTTTGGTGGGGGATATTATCTCTGAAAATAGGGTCCCACAGCTGCACCCCAACAGCTTGAGTAGCACTCTAATGTTACGAGGGTAATGTCCCGGCAATGAGGGGAGGGGCCCAATCCCTCACTTTGTCACTGACAATGCAATGGAATGTATTTGGCCTGAGGATTGCTCGTGAGTGCTCCTTGTGGTGGGATGCAGGTCTGGACAGCTGTTGTCATCTGATTAATTCTTATCTAGCAGGGGACAACAGGGAGACAGCAGGGGGAAAACAGGGGGACAGCAGGGGGAAAACATGGGCCTCATTGTACTGGTCATGGTACACACTGCAAGCTTAGGACGGATGACAGCGCTACAGAGTGACAGTCTGTGTGCGCAGCTCGTCTACCCATCTCTCCTGAAGACCCTTCAGCTTTTTGAGAGTTGGGTGGAGGACATCATCTCTGAAAATAGGGTCCCACAGCTGCACCCCAACAGTTTGAGCAGCACTCAAGGTTACGAGGGTAATGACCCTCGGCAACGGAGGAGGTGGGTAATGCCCCGGCAACGGGGGCTCCTGGTGCAATACAAGGGCTACGTGCTGTTTCTCTCATTGCAGTGAAAGATTTACACATTGGGACCATATGAAGTATGACATGACAGCTACAGAGGCGACTACCCAGCTTTACGGAAGACACTTTCAGTATTTTGACAGTTTGGTGGAGGATATTATCTCTGAAAATAGGGTCCCACAGCTGCAACCCAACAGCTTGAGTAGCACTCTAATGTTACGAGGGTAATGACGCGGCAACGGGGGAGTAATTCCCCGGCAACGGGGGGAGGGACCCAATCCCTCACTTTGTCACTGACAATGCAATGGAATGTATTTGGCCTGAGGATTGCTCGTGAGTGCTCCTTGTGGTGGGATGCAGGTCTGGACAGCTGTTGTCATCCGATTAATTCTTATCTAGCAGGGGACAACAGGGGGACAGCAGGGGGACAGCAGGGGAAAACAGGGGGAAAACATGGGCCTCATTGTACGGGTCATGGTACACACTGCAAGCATAGGACGGATGACAGCGCTACAGAATGACAGTCTGTGTGCGCAGCTCGACTACCCATCTCTCCTGAAGACCCTCCAGCTTTTTGAGAGTTGGGTGGAGGACATCATCGCTCAAAATAGGGTCCCACAGCTGCACCCCAACAGTTTGAGCAGCACTCAAGGTTACGAGGGTAATGACTCCCGTAATGCCCCGGCAACGGGGGAGGGGCCCAATCCCTCACTTTGTCACTGACAATGCAATGGAATGTATTTGGCCTGAGAATTGCTCGTGAGTGCTCCTTGTGGTGGGATGCAAGTTTGGACAGCTGTTGTCATCCGATTAATTCTTATCTAGCAGGGGACAACAGGGGGACAGCAGGGGAAAAACAGGGGAAAACATGGGCCTCACTGTACGGATCATGATACACACTGCAAGCATAGGATGGATTATAGGCATGTGTGAGATACTTTACATTTCTTTTATACCGGTAGTTACATTTCATCTCATCCATAATAGCACTAACACCTATAGTGCTGTGTTGGGTAAGAGAGAATTTTTTTTTCATTGTAACATTAACACATCTATTTATATAATCCGCAGTTTGAAATTCGGGTGTTGTAGCCAAATCCCACAATGCTTTGCGCCACTGCGAGCGATTACACATTGCGTCATCGCGAGCTGCCTCGCAGCCTCCGCGAGGTTTCTGCTGCCTCTCGCTGCTCTATCACCGAGGGGGGCCTCGGTGACGCTATGCAGCTGCAGTAGCGGTTCCTTGCGGCGACGTTATTTCCAAGATGGCGTCCAAAATCTCGCGAGATTTCGGCGCCATCTTGGATATTACATGTCGCCGCAGGAACCATCTGATCCCACCGCTACCCGCTCCTCCATTCCCTCCTCTCCCCACTCCATTGCGCGACCCCCCGCTTCATTGCGCGCCCCCCACGCCCCATTGCGCGCCCCCCCTTCATTGCGCGCACCCCCCCTCTTCATTGCGCGCCCCCTCCGCTCCATTGCATGCCCCCCCGCTCCATTGCGCGCCCCCTCCGCTCCATTGCGCACCCCCACCGCTCCATTGTGGCCCCCCCACCTCTCACCCGCCGCTCTGTCTCACTCGGTCATCAGCGGTCATGTGACAGGCTCTTCAGCCCGCCTATCACATGACCGCTCATTACTTGCTGCCTTTTCAACACCGCCTGCGGCTCAGACAGGATGGCAGGGGGGATCCATCCTGCGCTGACCACCCACTGGCCCTCCATCCTGTACTGACCACCCACTGGCCCTCCATCCTGCACTGACCACCCACTGGCCCTCCATCCTGCAATGACCACCCACTGGCCCTCCATCCTGCACTGACCACCCACTGACCCTCCATCCTGCACTGACCACCCACTGGCCCTCCATCCTACGCTGACCACCCACTGGCCCTCCATCCTGCACTGACCACCCACTGGCCCTCCATCCTGCGCTGACCACCCACTGGCCCTCCATCCTGCGCTGACCACCCACTGGTCCTCCATCCTGCACTGACCACCCACTGGCCCTCCATCCTGCGCTGACCACCCACTGGCCCTCCATCCTGCGCTCACCACCCACTGGCCCTCCATCCTGCGCTCACCACCCACTGGCCCTCCATCCTGCGCTGACCACCCACTGGCCCTCCATCCTGCGCTGACCACCCACTGCCCCTCCATCCTGCGCTGACCACCCACTGGCCCTCCATCCTGCGCTGACCACCCACTGGCCCTCCATCCTGCGCTGACCACCCACTGGCCCTCCATCCTGCGCTGACCATCGACTCCCCCTCCATCCGCCGCTGACCACTGGCCCTCCATTCTGTGCTGACCACCCACTGGCCCTCCATCCTGCGCTGACCACTGAGTCTCCATCCTGCGCTGACCACCCACTGACCCTCCATCCGGCGCTGACCACCCACTGGCCCTCCATCCTGCGCTGACCACCCACTGGCCCTCCATCCTGCCCTGACCATCCACTGCCCCTCCATCCTGCGCTGACCACTGAGCCTCCATCCTGCGCTGACCACTGAGCCTCCATCCTGCGCTGACCACTGAGCCTCCATCCTGCGCTGACCACTGAGCCTCCATCCTGTGCTGACCACTCACCCTCCAGCCTCTGATGACCACTCCATCCTGCGCTGACCACCGAGCCTCCATCCTGCGCTCACCACTCACCCCTCCATCCTACGCTGACCACTGAGCCCTCCATCCTGCGCTGACCACTGAGCCCTCCATCCTGCGCTGACCACTCAGCCTCCATCGTCTGCTCACCACTACCTTCTGCGCTGACCACCGAGCCTCCATCCTCCGCTGACCAACGAGCCTCCATCCTGCGCTGACCACTGAGCCTCCATTGTCTGCTGACCACTCCATCCTGCGCTGACCACTGAGTCTCCATCCTGCGCTGACCACTGAGCCTCCATCCTCCGCTCACCACTGAGCTCTCCATCCTGCGCTGACCACTGAGCCCTCCATCCTGCGCTCAACACTGAGCCCTCCATCCTGCGCTCAACACTGAGCCCTCAATCCTGCGCTGACCACAGAGCCCTCCATCCTACACTGACCACTGAGCCCTCCATCCTACGCTGACCACTGAGCCTCCATCCTGCGCTCTCCACTCTGCCTCCATTGTGCGCTCTCCACTCTGACTCCATCCTGCGCTCTCCACTCTGCCTCCATCCTGCGCTCTCCACTCTGCCTCCATCCTGCGCTGACCACTCTGCCACCATCCTGCGCTGACCACTCTACCACCATCCTGCGCTGACCACTCTACCACAATCCTGCGCTGACCACTCTGCCACCATCCTGCACTGACCACTCTGCCTCCATCCTGCGCTCACCACTTCATCCTGTTCTGACCACCGAGCCGCCATCCTGTGCTGACCACTCTGCCCCCATCCTGCGCTGACCACTCTGCCCCCATCCTGCGCTCATCACTCTGCCCCCATCCTGCACTGACCACTCTGCCCCATCTTGCGCTGACCACTCTGCCTCCATCTTGCGCTGACCACTCTGCATCCATGCTGCGCTAACCACTGAGCCACCACGCAGTGCTAACCACTGAGCCACCATATACAGTGCTAACCACTGAGCCACCATATACAGTGCTAACCACTGAGCCACCATATACAGTGCTAACCACTGAGCCACCATATACAGAGCTAACCACTGAGCCACCATATACAGTGCTAACCACTGAGCCACCATATACACTGCTCACCACTGAGCCACCATACTATGCTAGCCACTGCGCTACCATATACATTGCCAACCACTTAGCCACCATAAAGTGCTAACCACTGAGTCACCATATACACTGCTAACCACTGAGCCAGCGTATACTGTGCTAACCACTCAGCCACCGTATACAGTGCTAACCACTCATCCACCATAAACAGTGCTAACCACTCAGCCACCATAGTACGCTAATTACTGAGTCACCATCTACAGTGCTAACCACTGAGCCACCATATAGTGCTAACCACTGGAGCCACCACACAGTGCTAACCACTGAGCCACCATATACAGTGCTAACCACGAACCCTCCATACTGACTTAACCACTCTGCCTCCATATAGTGCTAACCACTGAGCCACCATACTGTGCCAAACACTTAGCCACCGTACAGTGCTAACCACTGAGCGACTATATACTGTGCAAACCACTGAGCCACCATACTTTGCTAAACACTGAGCCACCGTGCAGTGCTAACCATTGAGCCACCATACAGTGCTAACCACTGAGACACCTTACAGTGGTTACCACTGAGCCATCGTGCAATGCTAACCACTGAGCGACTATATACTTTGCTAACCACTGAGCCACCATACAGTGCTAACCACTGAGCCACCATACAGTGCTAACCACTAAGCCACCATATACAGTGTAAACACTGAGCCATCATATACAGTGCTAACCACTGAGCCACCATACTGTGCTAACCACTGAGCTACCATATACAGTGCTAACCACTGAGCCACCATACAGTGCTAACCACTGAGCCACCGTACAGTGCTAACCACTGAGCCACCGTATATAGTGCTAACCACTGAGCCACCAGATACAATGCTAACCACTGAGCCACCATACAGTCCTAAACACTGACTCATCATATACAGTGCAAACTATTCAGCCACATTACTGTTCTCATTATTGAGCCACAATATACAGTGCCAACCACTGACCCACTATACAGTGCTAACCACTGACGCTCCGTATACAGTGCTAACTACTGAGCCAGCGTATACTCTGCTAACCACTGAGCCCCCGTATACTCTGCTAACCAATGAGCCGCCGTAAAGTCTGCCAAGCACTGAACCCCCATATACTCTGCTAACCCATGAGCCATGCATACTCTGCTAAGCACTCTGCTGCAGGCAGGAGGGGGCCGGGGAACAGCAGTTGGGTGCCCCCAGGAGGCACCCCCCTCCTGCCCGCACCGGCTGCTGTTCCCTGGCCTTCTCCTACCCGCACCTGCCCGCTCTTCACCAGCCCCCTCCTGCCCGCACCCGGCCGCTCTTCCCTGGCCCCTTCCTGGCCGCTGTCCCCTGGCCCCCTCCTGGATTTCGCCATCGTTGCACACTGACACCGCTGCACACCGGTACTGCTGTAGGTATCTATATATATAATCACCAATGTTGTACCGCTATTCCGGCATGCACCGCGGCACCGTCGCGAGCGGTGGCACGCAGCGCCTTCGCGAGCCGCTATTCACAGACTCAGACCCGCAAGTGGTGCCGCGCTTGCAAGCCGCAGTCACGTCCCCAACGGTTACGTCGCCATTCACAGCTGCAGTCACACCAGGCACAGTTGCAACGCCATTCACACCCGCACGAGCGCAGTAACCATTCGTCACCGCGCATGCGAATTCACGAAATTTACCTCACAGCAAGGACACGCCCCTATTTCCTCCACTCTAGAAGTACGCAGCTCTCATAGACGAAGTTGGTGGTGACAGCCATTACGTCACATCACCTCTCCACCCACCAGGACGCCCATTAAGGTCGCCATCACGCCCACAAAGCTGTTACCCACAGAACTACCTGTATATACTCTGCTACCCACGCAGCTGCCTGTATACTCTCTGACCCACAGAGACACCTGTATATACTCTGCTACCCACTCAGCCGGCTGTATACTCTGCTACTCACAGAGCTGCCTGTATATACTCTGCTACCCACACAGCTGACTGTTTACTCTGCTACCCACAGAGTTACCTGTATATACTCTGCTACCCATGCAGCTGCCTATATACTCTGCTACCCACGCAGCTGACTGTATACTCTGCTACCCACAGAGCTACCTGTATATACTCTGCTACCAACGCAGCTGCCTGTATACTCTGCGACCGACAGAGACACCTGTATATACTCTGCTACCCACACAGCCGGCTGTATACCGTGCTACACACGCAGCTGCCTGTATGAACTCTGCTACCCACGGAGCCGCCTGTATAAACTCTGATACCCACGCAGCTGGCTGTATACTCTGCTACCCACAGAGCCGCCTGTATACTTTGCTGCCCACAGAGCCACCTGTACAATCTTCTACTCTCAGAGCCGTCTGCATACTCTGCTACCCACAGACCCGCCTGTATACTCTGCTACCCACAGAGCCCCCTGTATACTCTGCTACCCACTGACCCGCCTGTATACTCTGCTACCTACAGAGCCGCCTGTATACTCTGCTACCTACAGAGCCGCCTGTATACTCTGCTACCCACAGAGCCGCCTGTATACTCTGCTACCCACAGAGCCGCCTGTATACTCTGCTACCCACAGAGACGCCTGTATACTCTGCTACCCACTGACCCGCCTGTATACTCTGCTACCCACAGAGCCGCCTGTATACTCTGCTACCCACTGACCCGCCTGTATACACACAATTCATTTCACCACGCTCCCGATGCAATTGCATCGGGCCTTTTTACTAGTGTCTATAATAATTCCATCTTTTTGGTACTATATAGTTTTACATCCTGTATGTAATGCGTTATACCGGTAATTGAATTTCCTCAAGACCATTACAATGGTTTCATAGTTTTGGGGAAAAAGGTGAGAGATGGCCGGCTATTAAGGGGTGGAGGAGGCCGGATTTTTTTTTTAAACAAATGTTTTTCAGCTTATAGCTGTAGTCCCCGGTGTTGCCCAGGATAGTAACTAACGGTTCTTAGCTATAACAAAATAGAATAGGTGAACAATGTCTTGCTTCTCTCTGCTGAGATACACAGGCTGAAAGTGTAATTATAAGGGCTATGTGTGGGCTCCTGGTGCAATACAAGGGCTACGTGCTCTTTCTCTCATTGCAGTGAAAGATTTACACATTGGGACCATATGAAGTATGACATGACCGCTACAGAGGCGACTACCCAGCTTTACGGAAGACACTTTCAGGATTTTGACAGTTTGGTGGAAGATATTATCTCTGAAAATAGGGTCCCACATCTGCACCCCACCAGTTTGAGCAGCACTCTAATGTTACGAGGGTAATACCCCGGCAACGGGAGAGTAATGGCCCGGCAACGGGGGGAGGGGCCCAATCCCTCACTTTGTCACTGACAATGCAATGGAATGTATTTGGCCTGAGGATTGCTCGTGAGTGCTCCTTGTGGTGGGATGCAGGTCTGGACAGCTGTTGTCATCCGATTAATTCTTATCTAGCAGGGGGACAGCAAGGAGACAGCAGGGGGAAAACAGGGGAAAACAGGGGAAAACATGGGCCTCACTGTATGGGTCATGGTACACACTGCAAGCATAGGATGGATTATAGGCATGTGTGAGATACTTTACATTTTTTTTATACCGGTAGTTACATTTCATCTCATCCATAATAGCACTAACACCTATAGTGCTGTGTTGGGTAAGAGAGAATTTTTTTTTCATTGTAACATTAACACATGTCTATAATAATTCCATCATTTTGGTACTATATAGTTTTACATCCTATATATAATGCGTTATACCGGTAATTGAATTTCCTCAAGACCATGACAATGGTTTCATAGTTTTGGGGAAAAAGGTGAGAGATGGCCGGCTATTAAGGGGTGGAGGAGGCCGGATTTTTTTTTTAAACAAATGTTTTTCAGCTTATAGCTGTAGTCCCCGGTGTTGCCCAGGATAGTAACTAACGGTTCTTAGCTATAACACAATAGAATAGGTTAACAAATACTTGCATCTCTCTGCTGAGATACACAGGCTGAAAGTGTAATTACAAGGGCTGTGTGTGGGCTCCTGGTGCAATGCAAGGGCTACGTGCTGTTTCTCTCATTGCAGTGAAAGATTTACACATTGGGACCATATGAAGTATGACATGACAGCTACAGAGGCGACTACCCAGCTTTACGGAAGACACTTTCAGGATTTTGACAGTTTGGTGGAGGATATTATCTCTGAAAATAGGGTCCCACAGCTGCACCCCAACAGCTTGAGCAGCACTCTAATGTTATGAGGGTAATGACGTGGCAATGAGGGGAGTAATTCCCCGGCAACGGGGGGAGGGGCCCAATCCCTCACTTTGTCACTGACAATGCAATGAAATGTATTGGCCTGAGGATTGCTCGTGAGTGCTCCTTGTGGTGGGATGCAGGTCTGGACAGCTGTTGTCATCCGATTAATTCTTATCTAGCAGGGGACAACAGGGAGACAGCAGGGGAAAACAGGGGGAAAACATGGGCCTCATTGTACGGGTCATGGTACACACTGCAAGCATAGGACGGATGACAGCGCTACAAAGTGACAGTCTGCGTGCGCAGCTCGACTACCCATCTCTCCTGAAGACCCTTCAGCTTTTTGAGAGTTGGGTGGAGGACATCATCTCTGAAAATAGGGTCCCACAGCTGCACCCCAACAGTTTGAGCAGCACTCAAGGTTACGAGGGTAATGACCCTCGGCAACGGAGTGGGTGGGTAATGCCCCGGCAACGGGGGGAGGGGCCCAATCCCTCACTTTGTCACTGACAATGCAATGGAATGTATTTGGCCTGAGGATTGCTCGTGAGTGCTCCTTGTGGTGGGATGCAGGTCTGGACAGCTGTTGTCATCCGATTAATTCTTATCTAGCAGGGGACAACAGGGGGACAGCAGGGGGAAAACAGGGGGACAGCAGGGGGAAAACATGGGCCTCATTGTACGGGTCATGGTACAAACTGCAAGCATAGGACGGATGACAGCGCTACAGAGTGACAGTCTTTGTGCGCAGCTCAACTACCCATCTCTCCTGAAGACCTTTCAGCTTTTTAGCGCAGCATGTTACAGGGAATGAGATTCTGAAATTAACCCCTTCATGACACTGGAATTTTTCACGTTTCATTTTCGTTTTCTGCTCCCCTGCTTTCAAGAGCCACAACCTTTTTTATTTTTCCGTCAATAGAGACATATGATCGCTTGTTTTTTGCGGAACGAGTTGTAATTTCAGATGCAATCATTTATTTTACCATATAGTGTACAAGGAAATTGCAAAAAAATTCCAAGTGCAGTGAAATTGCAAAAATAGTGCAATCACGTTTGTTTTTTTGCGTTTTTTATAGCCGCCATGTTCACTATATGGGAAAACCGACTTGACGAGGTGATGCCTCGCTTCAGTACAAGTTTGACGATAGAAAACATGTATACCTTTACTGCCATCTAAGTGGTGAAAAAAAATTCAGAAGTTTGGGAAAAAAAACACACTTTTTGCACCATGTTCTGCGACCCGTAGCACCCTCAGTTTTTGGGATCTGGAAATGTGTGATGGCTTATTTTTTGCATCTCGAGCTGACCTTTCTAATGATACCATTTTTGGGTGGATGCCCCATTTTGATCACCCGTTGTTGCATTTTATAGCAATGTTGCGGCAACAAAAAAAACGTAATTTAGGCTCTCATTAATTGATTTTATATGTTGATAGATCGGGCGATTCTGAACGCGGTGATACTAAACGTGTAATTTTATTTATTTTTTTAATACTTTTATTGTGAATGGGGGAAAAGGGGGGTGATTTGAACTTTTATGTTTTGTTTTGTTTTTACAGCTTTTAAAACTTTATTTTTTTATTAATTCTTATTTTTACACTGCCCCTTTAAGAGGCACCTTGCTGCACAGCCCAATCGCTTCTGGGAGATACAGATGAGCTGCAGCTCATCAGTATCTCCCAAAATTGCGGACATGTTGTGGTTGGCAGCGCCTGCCAACCACAACCCAGAAGTGCTCAGTGACAGCATCCAGGGTCTAGCCAGGACCCCGGCCAGTCACATAAGTGCCGGAGATCCCGCAATATTATCACGTGCTCGCCAGTGCAGACGGGGAACAGCGTGTTCCCCGCTGCGGCCGCCTTGGATCCCGCTGTCTGTGATTGACAGCGGGATCCAAGTAGTTAACAGCACCAATTGGATCCTGGATCCAATCGGTGATGTTACCCTGACATCTGAGCTGATGAGATCAGCTGAGAAGTCGGAGCTTTGATGTGAGCTCCGCGCCGGAGCTCACATCAAACACCCCTTACGGGCCCATGACGTTGTACAACGTCATAGGTCAGGAAGGGGTTAACAATGTTTAACTGAGATTGCTGGGTGCAGCCATTCTATCACAATCAAAGCAGTGAGTTTTAAGCATGTAGCACAGATGGGAGATCTGCCCCCGCCTCCACCAAGCACTCAATAGAGATTGTCCATTCACTGTGAGGTGTCAATCAGAGAAGGGAGTGTGTAAGACTGCTGTGTGCATGACAAAGTAGTTCTGTAAGGGGTACATCACACACAGCGATGTTCCAGCGATCCCGACAACGACTAGGATGGCTGGAACATCGCTGTGTGATTGCTGAGGAG
Source organism: Allobates femoralis (assembly GCA_033576535.1). Classification (NCBI taxonomy): domain Eukaryota; kingdom Metazoa; phylum Chordata; class Amphibia; order Anura; family Aromobatidae; genus Allobates; species Allobates femoralis. The sequence goes on from JARQOC010000357.1 coordinate 67,897, forward strand.
CTGTCAAACAGGCAGATCTCCTCAGCGACCAGGGAGCCGTATATCGACCTCTACATCAGTGGGTAAACGGGAGAAGGCTGGTAACTAAGGTACACATCGGGTAACTAAGCGCTGTCCTAATTACCTGCTGTGTACCTTGGTTACCAGCCTTCTCCTACTTACAGGCTGGTAACCAGGGTACACAGTGGGTAACTAAGACAGTGCTGTACTTAGTTACCCGATGTGTATCCTGGCTACACCCGGCCACGCAGTGCATGCTGGGAAATGTAGCCTTATGACTACAAGTCCCAGTGTGCACTGCACGGCCGGGTGCACGCTGCTGTGGCTGCGGCTGGTGGATGTGCCGCTGCACGCCCCGGCTCCCTGAATTCTCAGAACCGGCGCTCGTTGGAGACCAATGAGCAAAAAATGGTCCTGATTGTTTTGCAATGATTGGCGACCTCGCAGCAGGGGCCCCATCATTGCTGCTTTTCAAACACAGCGATATCGCTGGCGAGGTTGCTGATTTCACACATAGCGATATCGCTGTGTGTGAGGTACTCCTAATGGTAGTCACCAGGTGATAAAAATCTTTAGTTTACGTAAACAATACACAGAACTTAAAAAAGAGGCGCAATTGATTTTTGTTTTTTAATCCATGCAGCATGCAGTCCTCAGTTTACACAGCAAAAATCTACTGACAGGATCCCTTTAATGTGTTGAACAATTTATTGGGTAATGCCAACCACTGAGGGTGTTCAGAGAGGTGGACATTTTTATTTACCGTAAATCTCCCATTTAAGAAAAGCCCACAAGTTTTCAATATGGTTTAGACCATGTGAGGAAGGGGCCGTGTCATCATTCTTTTATCACTAAAAAAAACTTACACTAACATCTTTATTGTTTAAATGTGTGTATATCTGCACGTAGTGTAGTTTGAGTGTATTAATATACTCACTTACCACCATGCTCCCTGCAAATTAGAGGAGAAAGTGCGGTCTACCGGGACGCAGGATACAGCAAGCTCGGTTAGGATTATTTAGCAATATTCTTTATTAATAATGAGATTTCAGGTGATGAAGGCAGTGACTAGGGATGAGCGAGTCTACTCGCTAGGACTCGTTACTCGGCGATTCTTAAGGGACTCGCTGGACTCGGGAATCGGCGAGTCTTTTAGCGAATACTCGCTCACTAACGAGTCCAAATCGAGCGTCGCTTTGCGGCAGGAGGAGGTAAGGTCAGCTTTGACAGCACCCCCCCCCCCCCGGTTCTCAAGGCTGCCCGGACCTGACAGCACAACCCCCCCCCCCCCGGTTCTCAAGGCTGCCCGGACCTGACAGCACCCCCCCCCCCCCGGTTCTCAAGGCTGCCCGGACCTGACGGCACCCCCCCCCCCCCGGTTCTCAAGGCTGCCCGGACCTGACAGCACAACCCCCCCCCCCCCCTGCTTCTCAACCAGGGCCGGGGATACCTAACTGACACCCAGGGGAAGAGGCTCCAGCCAGCCCCTGAGTCCAATGAATGCAAGTGAATGGCAATCTGCGAGTCCGAATCCTAGCGAGTCTGCGATTCCGAGTCCTGTATTCTCTATTCGGGACTCGCGAATCCCTATTCCCTATTCATTAACATTGGACTCGCTAGACTCGCCACGAGTACCGAGTCCTGGGCTCGGACTCGTGCGAGTCTAGCGATTCCGAGTAATTTAGGACTCGCTCATCCCTAGCAGTGACCTGTTGAAATGCATTGTGAAGTATCATTATTAAGAAAATTGCTTAATAATGCTAACCATGCTTGCTGTATCCAACGCCCTGGTAGACCACACTTTCTCTTGTAATGTGCATCTGGAATTCACCTGTGTGGGTAAGCAGTTGGTGCTGTGGGGTTTCAGGGAGCAAGCTAAGAAGGAGTCCAGGAATCAAGGACCTTCAATGACGTCACACCTCACATGATCAGCCTGGCTCAGAGTGCAAATGACTCGCGTGGTGTATGATAAACACCAAAGGCCCACACCGCGGTTGTGCATGGGTTCACAACCGTGTAAGGTTAGTAACATTCTCCCCCACTACCCTCCTCCTCTGGGACCACCAGGTACACCCAGGAGTGCCTCTCTATCCGGTTTACATGTTCTTCCTTGTCTGTCTGTGAAGTCACTGCGACTCCTCCAAATCATACTGCACTCTACGTAACCTCAAAGTGACTATGAAATGTAATAACGAGGCTCCATAAAATAGCATTGTAAATGATACCAAGTTCATGGATAGGGTGTAGAATGGGCTGGCAAGTCTTATTTGTGTTGACGTTACTGAGAAGAGCACAAGGTAGATACTGCACACTGGAGAGAGCAGTGGTAGGTGAGTATATTAACACACTCACACTACATTACATGCACATTTATACAATAAAACGTTTAGTAGGAGAGCTTCTTTAATAAACAGTACAAATGTGCTCATTGTTGTGGGAGAAATGTTTCTCTCAGCATTTAATGTCCATAGTTCAAAAATATATTTTGTTTTCTAAAACTGTGCTGTAAGCAGCAAACACCGCACTTCGTTTTATTAAGACAAATGTTATGCTAATACCACGAGCAATGGAAAGAAATTAGACTAGAGATTTGAGGATTCCTTTTGTGTGTGAGTCATGAAGCAGAATTATTTGGTTTGTTGTGCTACTGATGATATAAGGCTACGGAAACACATTATTCTCATATTTAAGGGTTAGGAGAAGAACAGAAAGAAGCCTTATCTGATAGATGAGTGGAGCGCCCTGTGTAGTAGTTTTATATTAAAAAATCTGTCTTGGTGTCAAAGGGAGAAAACAATATGTAGAAAGTATACAGAAGCTATACAGCGTGGGTTTCTCCTCCTTTCATACCATTCAGACGACAACTAGAATTTGTGAAATTACAATTTTCAATTTTTTTTTCATTCTCAGAAATAATTTTTGTTAGTCTGGGTAAGAAATGACAGTATATACAATGCTATGCTTAAAGAAGCACTCCTATCAAATTTTGTATCCTCTTAATTAGGGATGAGCGATCGCATTGATCGCCGATACTCAGTGCTCTCCAGAGCATCACAGTGCTCACGATGCTCGGCGAACACCGAGTATCGGCGAGATGCTCAAGCTCATGCTCGAGTCCACCTCCCTGCATGTTGGCGCTCTTTGCAGAGCCAGCCCAAATGCAGGGGTTGGCTGCCACACACTGTAATGCCAGAGCCATGTTGGTTGTGCCATTACAGTGATTGACTGGCCGCACAGCGTCATCAGGTTTATATAAGACCTGACCGCTCTGCGCTCGTCACTCTGCTCCACATTGTCAGCTAGTGTAGGGAGAGGTGCTGCTGAGTGAGGGACAGATTTTGGGTCTTTTAGGTAGTGTAGGTGATGGGATACAAAATCCATCAAAACAACAGTCTTTTTGAGGACTAATCTAGCTGTATACAGGTAAGAAGGGTATGTAGCACACTTTGGTGTACCACAATAGGCTGTATATAAGTCAGCACATCTGGTGCTGGTGCACATGTGCCGCCCCACCATGTAGGTGCCACAAAAGGGGTACTGCACCTAGAAAAGCGGTGTAATCACCCCCACTGCAATTGGAACAATGGTCACTAGATGGAACCCTAGAGTTAACACCCACACACTAGAGTAGTAGGTGGGAGGGACCCCGGGAGGGAAGATAGTAACCTCTAGGAGGAACCAGTAAGCTCAGTAGTAGTGAGAGAAGGAGTAGAGATGGAGTAGGAACCAGGCAGCCAGCCTGAGAGGGAGCAAGGAGGGCCTCCTCGGCTGAGGGGCCCAGACCAAGCTAAAGCAAAGATCCCAGAAAGAAAGAGAGAAAAGGCAGCTTATATTGCAAGCTCACTCTAAGAGGGGAAGCGAGTAACCTGAAGGTTTGCCCCTAAGGAAGAAACCGGGTATCGGAGCCCGCAACTGTGAGTTCCTATACGGCTCATAGAAAATCCGACGAACGGGGATATTATAGATACGGCCCGGCGCCCAAAGAGCCCACAAGAGGGGAATCAGTCCTGCAGTCGGATCCTGCGAAGGACAAGTAAAAGGTTCACCCGACGGGTACAAGGGAGAGGAGACTAGGAAAAGCAGCAGGAGGTCAGATCATCTTTAATAGTCAGACTTCACCGCCATTGGGAGGCAAAGGAAAGAAAGGAACAAGAAAGGTACATAAGGAAGGATACATCTAACGGCCAGAAATTCCATTTGCAGCATCCGTAGCATTTGCCATTATACCATCTACTGCACTGCTGAACTGTATGACTTTGGAGAAGTTTTCAGTAAAGTTACCCGGTGAAGTGAAGTCCCGACTCTGCTGCATCCTTTCCTTTATAAACTGCTTTATTACAGAATCACTGCCCCGGTGGTCCAGTCCCGCCTGCGGGGGACTAATCCATCTAAGCCGCAATACCATCGACCACCGGAGGACTGTGGCGGCGCTGGTGAGCATCACCAGACACTGCAGGTGAAAAGAACTTTGTACATAATCCTTGTAAATAAACCCACTCCCCCTATTTAGTTCACCCCCAGGGCCATGGCCTCGGGCAAGCCACTCGTGACATCCCACACAGACCCCGAAGCCGCCTGAGAGCTGAGTACCCGAGCCCTGGGTGCGCGTCATACAGGTTTCTAATATCTATCTCCATCAAAATAACAGTCATTCTCAGGATTAATTTAGCTGTATACAGGCAGGAGGGGTATATAGCACACTACGGTGTACCACAAGAGGCTGTATACCAGTCAGCACATCTGGGGCTGGTGTACAGGTTTCTAATATCTATCTCCATCAAAACATGTCCTTTTTAGGATTAATTTAGCTGTATAAACGCAGGCAGGGTATATAGCACACTGCATTGTACCATAAGTGGCTGTGACACGCCCACTCCAGGGTCAGTGGTACTCGTTACCCAGCCAGCTATTATGGTTCTTTTTGGGGTATGTCAAGGTGGCTACCCGGCTCCATGTCATTTAAATAAACAGGGATTGACGGGAAAGACAGGAAGAAGGGGTATTCATGATGTCACCTGCGGTTTGCGACCATGGACGGCCGCCACTGAGTCAGAACCACTGGGGACGATGACAGGCAGCTTGGATGGTTTCACTCCCCGCAGATGGAGCGCTGTCCCCAAGGCAGCGGGAAGGAGGGTTCAGTTCGTAACTTGGCAGATGTTTGTGTAAGTCATAAGCACCCCGGTGTTTCATGCGGCCTCTGCGGCCGGTGTTTCAAAGGCAGTCATTGCTTTGGAGACAGTAACTCTTGACACGCCAAGCATTCGGGCACTTTCTGTTACACTAGCGCCTGCCATACGAACACCAACAATTTGGCCTTTTTGAAAATCTGAAAGGTCTGCCATTGGTATCAGTTTCTCATCAATGTTCTTACAATTCGGCCAAACAAACAGTTAATTTACATACACATATCACTTAGCACAAATAATCAACTACAAAACATTAACATATGCCACGGTTTGCATGTTTATAACATGTCCGAAGATTATGATACCAAAACGTTAGGTGTTTCCATTATTTTGTCCAATCCCTGTACCTCCCCAAAAAAGACACTTGCTTTGAGTTTATTTTATGCTGCCATCATTTGGTGATGTTGAAAAGTCTGCCCCAATCCAGTCCTTGTTCATTTTGATAAGAATCAGCCTGTCAGCATTTTCAGTTGACAGGCGGGTGCGCTTATCAGTAATAATTCCCCCTGTGGCACTAAAAATCAGCTCTGACAAAATTCTAGTGGCAAGGCAAGCCAGGACTTCCAAGGCGTAGAGAGCCAGTTCATGCCAGATGTACAGCTTGGATACCCAATAATTATAAGGCACAGAGGAATCAAGGAGGACATTAGTATGGTCGGCAAGGTACTTCTTCAGCATCTTCCCAAACTTAGCACTCCTTATGAGAGTACCCCGCACCTCAGGGCCTGTGCCATGGGAGGGGATGAAAAAACTCTCCCAGAACTTTGGCAGTGTTCTCCTGCCTCTGCTAGATTGGAGTTGTGTCTCTCTCACCTGTACTCCTTGGTTGTCCACTGAACTGTGACCTCTGCCGCCAGCGTTTTGAGAAGGGAATTTTTTTAATAATTCCACAACAAGGGCCTTCTGGTACTGCCCCATTCTTGTAGAACTTTCCACCTTGAGAATAAGAGATATAAAGTTCTCCTTGTAGAGTCGGTCTAAAACTGTAACCATCCAGTAATGAATGTCATCCAAAATTTTGATAACGGGTCACGGGACAGGCAGCGTAACATAAAGTCAGCCATGCACGCCAGACTGGTAACAGGCAAGACTTCTGTGTCCTCACCAAGAAGATGAATGACTCTCTTCCTCCTCCTCCTCCCTGTCCTCTGGCCATACACGCTGAACAGACAGTATGACAGTTGTGCAGGTAGTACCGTCTATAGCGCATGAAACTAGCTCCTGTTCTTCTTCCTCCTCCTCCTCATTGTCCCCCAATCCACGTTGGGATGAGTTGAGGCTGGGCTGTGTGTAATCACCCTGTATGGTTCCTAGCTCCATCTCATCGTGTTCCGCCTGCAATGAATCCTCTTTGATTTTGAACAGAGAGTGCTTCAGAAGATGGGATGGTGATGCTAATGATGGCGTCATCGCCGCTCACCATCTTGGTGGAGTCCTCAAAGTTTTGGAGGACAAAACAAGAGTCTCCATTTTTTTCAAAAATTTGGGCACATACACCTCTTAAGTGGCATCAGTTGTCCCACAGTTGCAAACTTTAAAATGTTACTGTCATGAAGCACAATCAAAAATCCACAAGCCTTTAGTCTCCCCAGGATGACACTGGGATAGAAAAGTCCTTGCGGATCCATGACTTGTTCATCTTGATGAACGTCAGTCTGTCCACATTCTGGATGGACAGACATGTGTGCTTATCTGTCAGCACACCACCAGCAGTGCTGAAGACACGATCAGAGAGAACGCTGGCTGCGGGGTATGACAGGATCTCCAAGGCGTGAGTGGTGAGCTCAGGCCATTTTTCCAGATTGGAAGCCCAAAATGAGCAAGGGTCCAGTTCCACAGTCATGACATCGATGTTCACTTGGAGATACTCCTGTGAGATTTACTCTGTGCACCACTGGTGTTTTGTAGAAAAGCCAATCTAAGATTGTGTAATTGCTTCTGCTGATACTGCAGGCGTGCGTCCCTTTCTATGGCAGTAATTATTTTGCCAAATTTTGTCTTGTCTAAGAGTGTGGCAACCCAGTAGTCGGCATTACTTCTAATTCGGACAATCCGAGGGTCATGTTGCAGGTAGCGCAGCAAGAAGGCGCTCATGTGTCTTGTGCATCCAGGAGGACCAAGTCCTTGTTGTGTTGGTGGCGGCGAGGTGAGAATCATGCTTCCTTCCTCTGCCATCTCCCCCCAACCTCACACAACAGAAATGTCATCAAGGTCTCCCTCATCTGCTGAGTCTTCCATGCCCATCGTCAGTTCTCCTCCATTTCTTCCTGGGCTCCTGCACCTTCCTCAACAGTTTTACTGCTACCTTGCGCCCTCCCCCACCCTCCCATGCCTTCCGTCTTGATGCTGCTGACCGTGAGGACCTTGGTGATTTTGTTATCTCTTCCGCATGGGTGTCCTCCTGTACTTCCTCCACCTCCTCTTGTCCCACCACCTGACTCCGAATACTGTTTAGAGTGTGCTCCAGCATGTAGATGACCGGAATAGTTATGCTGATAATGGCATCGTCAGCGCTAAACATCTTCGTCACCATTTCAAAACTGTTCGGAAGGATGCATAGGTCCTTGATCTGAGACCACTCCAGCAGCGTGATCTGCCTCACCTCTGGATCTCGTTGGCCCAGGTTATACGTCATAATGTATTGCACCAGGGCTCGGCAGTGCTGCCACAGTCGCTGCAAAATGTGCAGAGTGGAATTCCAGTGTATCGGCACATCGCATTTCAGACAGTGAACTGGCAGGCCGAAAGACTTCTGGAGCGATGCAAGTCATTGAGCTGCGGAATGCGAACGCTGGAAGTGAACACACAGCGACCATGCCCTCTGCAGACCAATATAGGCCGGGATAGTGTGTTAAAAATTGCTGGACAACCAGGCTCAACAAGCGAGCCATACAAGGCATGTGTGCCACATTGCCCCAGCGAAGGGCCGCACCCAGGTTTGCAGCATTGTTGCACATGGCCCTCCCTGGCTGCAGGCAAAGTGGAGACAACCATTGCTGAAACTCGGTCTCCAGAGCTGACCACAACTCCCCAGCTGTGTGACTCACATTTCCCAGACATTTCAAGGTAAACACCAACTGATGGCGTTGAGCCCTGCTGCCAGCATAGTAAGGAGGTGTGCGGGATTCCTTGTGCATAGTTACAACGCTGGTGGCATTACCAGACAGGCTTTGGGCGCAGGTGGAGTACCGAGACAAGATTGAGGAGGGAGAAGCAGTGGAGGAACTGCTATGTACCGAGGATTGACGCACAACTTGTGGAGACAGCAAGACTTGTACAGCAGACCCTTCTCCAGCTCTCACCATAGTTAAACAGTGCCCAGTCACCGACATGTAATGCCCCTGTCCATGCTTACTGGTCCAAATGTCTGTGGTGAAAAGCACCCTGTCACACACAGAGTTTCTCAAGGAAGTGGTGATGTTGTTACATGCTGGTGTTGCGCAGGAATGCCCTTCTTGGAGAAGTAGTGGCGACTAGGCATCAGGTACTGTGGCACTGCAACGGACATAAGGTCTCTAAAATCCTGTGTCCACCAGGCGGAAAGGCAGCATTTCTGTAGCCAACAGCTTGTAGATGGTGAAATTCTACCGCTTAGCTTTGTCATGGCTAGTAGGAAATGGTCTTTTACTTGTCCACATCTGAGCGACGGGGGACTGGCTGCTGTGCTGAGACACGATTGAGTAGGGTGTCCCCGGCAAACTGCTGGTCTGTGAAGGAAGTGCAGGCGCAGATATAATGTTGCCTTCATCCAAAGGTGGTGCTCTCAATGTCTGAGAGAGCTCAACACCAGCAGCATTTTCCACTTCAAAAATAAGTGATGACTGGCAATCATACTGCCTGTTGCAGGTAAAGATGTGGAAGGTCTGCATCCGAAAGCATGAGTGGCAGCTGTCCCCACAGTCACAGAGGATAAGGAGCACGCGGATGGACTTCTTGGGGCAGGGGGTGCTTGGCCCATCCCGCTAGCCCGCATTGTAGCACAGTGAGCTTCCCACTTCGACTTGTGCTTCATATCCATGCATGCATGCATGAAGTACTCAAACTATGAGTTTTTGGCCTCTACTCAGAGATTGGTGACCAACTTACAGATCATATGAGTTGGGTGATCCTTGGCGATGTCAAAAAAGGCCCAGGCTAGGCAAGGCTTAGAGCCCATGCGATCTGCAGAGCCACCACAACTTCTGCTCAGAGGCAGAGTTGTGTCTGCGGATGCTGTTGATGACGTGCTTCCAATGCTCCGTCTCTGTCCAGGAAGGCGCAACCTAACCTCGTTGTCACTAGCATCCTCCTCCACCTCCTCTGCTGACCTCATGGACTGGCTAACTGTGGGTTGACAGTAAGTGGGATCTCCAACCTCATCATCACCCTGTGTGTTATCACACCCCTTGTTCTCAGAGACAACCTCTTCCTTCCCTGACCGAAAAGTTAAGTTGTTGGTCCAATCAGGTATCTGAGTCTCATCAGCATCTTCCGCATTGTCTCCACCAAGAGGAGTTACAGTTTGGAAATAAGTGTCTACATTATGCTCAGAACCTTCTTCATCTGGGCCTGGATCGGACTCACAAAGCTTCTGGGCATCAGTGCAGATGATTCCCTCATCTGGACTTACTGCAGCTTTGTAGAAGACCTGATTCCCAGGCTATAGTGTGACTGAACAGCTCTGCCTGAAAGGAAAAACGAGTGAAGGAGGCACCTCCCTGTGACGGAACCCAATGGTAATTTGCGATTAAGGAGCAGTGTATTCGCTGCTCTCCTTGTATGTTTGTGCTCCTTGCACAACCTCGGTGTTGAGCCTGTGACACCAGATTTTGGTAGCCACCGTGTCCTCGGCTCTGCTTCAGCTTCCCTATGCGCTGTCCCTCCCATCTCCGGTCACGTGGGTCCAGTCACATGGGCAGAAGTGATCTCACCGCAGGTCCTGTGATCTTTCTTTGCAGTGTGCACCCTGCTGCACCGGGCCATATACCCCAAAGGGACCGTGTGTAAGAAGGTTTAGAAATTGCGGTCATTATCCGGGATTTATATCAATCCACCTGATGAAGGCAGCGGACCGCTGCAGAAACGCGTCGTGGTATTCATTTGTTGAATAAAGAGGTCTGTATACTTTTAAGTAAACTTCCTTGTGCAGTTGTTGTCCCCAGTGCCTGGATAGTGACCGCAATTTCTAAACCTTCTTTGAACAGCTCTACAGACTCAACCATCTCTGTAACCCATACTCAGTAGGGCGGCTGGCGACTTGGGAGCTGGGAGGAAGCAAGTGCGATTGGGGTGACACCTCCAGAGGACTGTAGGGTTTGGGATGTTGAAGTTGGGGTGGAGGAGAGGCCATTTGATGGAGCACTTGAGACACCTGCTGTTTTTGTGCCTCATCTACAATAGGTATCAATGGTCGTGTCCGTAAGACAGGGATCATATCAGATTGTCCACAGAAATAAGTAGACATCTTACTTTGACTGGAAGATGGTCTTTCTTCAGCAGATGTTACTGTTGCTTTACCACCTACCACATGGACACAAACGTTTTTGCCCTTTCCACCACACCGATTCCCCTTTCCACCAGCAGCAGGCCTTTTGCCACTCATTTTGTATGTGACCAAATTGGCAACTCTGCAGTTGTTGGGAAAAAAAAATTAGGATGGAAATCGAGCAGAGCTAAGTGGCCAGACAGTGGTACTAGGCCCAAACTATTACCTGGGCTAGGTGCAGTTAAAAATTAGTTTGAACTAGACAGGCGGTGTAGTGTGTTTCACAAGTGGGCTACACACCACTGTCTAAATGATACTGCTACTAGGCCCAAACTATTATCTGTGCTAGGTGCAGTTAAAAATTAGTGTGAACTAGACAGGCGGTGTAGCTTGGTTCACAAGTGGGCTACACCACTGTCTACCAGACACTGCTACTAGCCCAAAAAATTGCCTGGACTAGCTGCAGTAAAAAATTGGCTACAGGATAGACAGGCAGTGTAGCTTACTTTACAGCTGGGCTACACCGCTGACTATCAGACACTACTACTAGCCCCAAAAAAATTGCCTGTACTAGCTGCAGTAAAAAATTGGCTACTGGATAGACAGGCGCTGTAGCTTACTTTACAGCTGGGCTATACTGCTGACTACCAGACACTGCTACTAGCCCCCAAAAAATTGCCCGGACTAGTTGCAGTAAAAAATTGGCTACTAAAGATAGGTGGTGTAGGTTTCTTCACAGCAGTGCTACACTACTTGCCCTAAAGGATTCCCTGAGCTAGATTTGTCCAGATGCTGTGAAAAACACTTGCACAGCACTGGCACACACCTGCCTTGCAAAAACTAATAGGAACTGCTCTAACCTAGCCCTCAAAACGGCTGAAATTATAACTAGTCCCTACATCTATGAAGTAGCCCTGAAAAGGGCTGATATTCACAACTAATGACTACTCCCTACTTGTCTGAAGTAGCCCTCAAAAGGGCTGAGATTCTAACTAGTCCCTACTCCCTAAACCTATATGTTTATCTAACTTGAGATTTGCTCACTAGCAATCTAACTAACACTTTATAGCGCCCGCAGCAGCAGTACTGATGCTTGACTGACACACAACTGCAGCACTGAGGAAATGGTGGCGATGGGGAAAATCGCTGGTTCTTATAGGGCAAGGACATGTGACATACACAGCCAATGACACATGCCCTTGCTTGTGTGCAAAAAATGCACTTTGCTGTGTGTGTGTGATTGGCTGACAGCCTGCACTGCCCCACTGTATATGCAGTTAGGAGGGAAAAAAATGGAGATCGGCATTATTTCTGCAGCACTGATCTAAACCCTTCCTCCCCCCCCACACACACACTATACACAGAAACTGGATATTAACATTCATTAACAGTATTAGGGTTAGGGTTAAGCTTTTGGTGATTGAAGCGTTATCGAACATAACTTCGAACTGCCGAATTTTTTTATCAACTATAGTTTTTATTGATGTTTTCAAAATACAGAAGGAAAAAGAAATCATTAGGCCAAATCACATCAATACATTACACTTAAAGGTAAAAAGAGAAGTAAAAGACCTGGATTATTGTATTATTGGCATACAGCCCCAAAAGGGCTCCATGCCCAAGCCAGAGCCCTCCTCCCGTGACTCCCCGGGTGTACAAAGACATCCCCAGAGGAGGAAACCAGCTCCAACATAAAGCCCCCCAGAAAAATATCCAGGTATCAGGGGTCCAAGTCGACAATCACCTTCTTTATATAGCTACCGAATAGCAATTAGGTGAACAAAATTATAACAAAAATAAACCAAGAGGGATAGATAAGAAGTCAGGTGGGGGAGTAGGGAAGAGGAGAAAAGAGAAAGGAAAAGGGATGGAAGAAGGGGGGATAGGGGGAGAGGGGCAAGGGGCAGAACCCCCCAGGACCAAGGGGAGCCTCGCGTTACTATATACCCTCTTGGGCCGCAAAATAATCCCATGGAGCCCAAACCTGATTAAATTGGTTTACTCTGGCCGCCATCAGGGCAGTTAGGTATTCCATTCTTCTGACATCAGATAACCTGGTAAACAGATCTCTAAGGGAGGGTGGTTCCAGTCTCCTCCAGAAGAGGGCAATTAAGCATCTAGCCGCCGTTAGAATATGCAGAAGAAGCTTAGAGGCCTGCTTGCCCACCCATCCAGTATGTGCGTTAAGAAGGTATACCAACGGGTCTAGCTCTACTTCTACATAGAGAACCTTCATGATAAGGTCTCTGACAGATTTCCAGTAGCCCTCAAGCCTCGGGCATGACCAGAAAATGTGGAGCAGATCGCCCACCTCCAGGCTACATCTCCAGCATGTATCAGGAAGGAGGGGATTCAATTTATGGAGGAACTCAGGGTATGGTACCAGAACATCATGAGTTTATATTGATTCTCCTTATATAACGTGCAAATGGAGGTCTTGGCTGCTCTGTCCCAGATATATTGCCAGGTCTGAAGGGTGATATGTCTACCCAGTAGGACCTCCCATTTCTTCATATATGAGAAGCTCTCGAGACCTCCATTTTCAGAAGCAGCGAGGAGTTGGTAAATCTCTGAGATCAAACCTTTAGTACTCGTTCCCCTCCTACAAATTTTTTCAAATTCTGATGGGACCGATACCCCCGAAGTGCCATATAGCGATGTAGCATAATCCCGGATTTGGAGATACTGGTAGAAAACCTTATTAGATAAGGGGGGGATAGTTTTCAAGCAGTCAAAGGATTGAATTCCCGTAGTCCTTTTATCGACAATGTCTGCAAATCTAAAAAGGCCCGCAGACAGCCACGGATGTACCATGGCTGGTTCCAGCCCACTAGGAAGGAGGGGGTGGTATATAAACGAGACCATTGGCGATGCTGGGGAGGCCAGGGTAAATCTCCTTTGACAGTACTTCCAAACATCCCAAGTTGCTTGCATGGGGCCTAATAAGGGGTATGTGGAGCTACCTGGGCTGGTGGCCATAGTAAAAAGTTGGGGTGGACAGGCGCTAGCCATAATTTTTCGATCTCAGTCCACTTGTTATATGCCCATAAAGATGACCAAGATGGTATTCTACGGAGGTGTGAGGCCCAGTAATACCTCACAATATCCGGTACCGAAAGACCACCTCGAGACCTGTGTGTCGTCATAACATCCTTGGCTATCCTATGTCTCTTGTTGTTCCACACAAATTTCATGATGGCTGTCTGGAGAGATTTAAGGTCTCCCAGAGGGACCACCACTGGTAAGGTTTCGAAGTAGTACAGAAGCTTGGGGATTAGCGTCATCTTCAGCGCGGCCACCCTACCCAGCCAAGATAAAGATAACGGTGCCCATTTGAAAAGGAGGGCCCTCAGCTCTTTGAAGAGCGGGGGGAAGTTGTATTTGTAGAGGGTACCAAAGGAGGCTGAAATATTAATCCCTAGGTACTTTATGGTATCCATCTTCCATCTAAATTTAAAATTCAGAATCAGATGGTCCAAGATGTCAGGCGGTATGTTGATGGGTAGAGCTTCCGTCTTACTTCGATTTACCTTATAGCCCGAGAGGGAGCTCTATAGCTTCAAAGAGGACATCAGATTAGGGAGGGAGATGTGGAGGTTCGTCAAGGTTAGAAGGACATCATCAGCAAAAAGAGATATTTTGAATTCCTCAGTGCTAAGAGTCACTCCTGAGATATTTCTGTTATTGCGGATGTCAGCGGCTAGTGGCTCAATACACAAAGCGAAGAGCAGGGGAGACAGCGGGCAATCCTGCCTCGTCCCGTTAGAGATAGGGAACGAGGAGGATGTGATAAAGGGAAGCTTAATGGACGCCGTGGGGGATCCGTAGAGAGCCCTTATTGCACTGAGGAATCTCCCTGTAAAGTCGAAGGACTGAAGGCAGGCAAACATGAAGGACCAATCCAGGCGATCAAATGCCTTTTCAGCATCTAAACTTAAGGCTAGCATCTGTTGGCTCCTCCGGTTGACCACATCTATCAAGTCAATAACTCGTTTCGTATTGTCTCCACCCTGCCTGCAGGGTATGAACCCAACCTGGTCTTTGTGGACAACCTGGGAGAGCCAAGGAGCCAGCCTGGTTGCCAAAATCTTAGCATAGATCTTAATATCAGAATTGAACAGCGCAATAGGCCTGTAATTGGCGCAATCCATAGGATCCCTGGGCGGTTTAGGTATAAGTATAAGGTGAGAATGTGACATGGAACTGGGGACCTCTGCGCCTTCCATAAAGGAGTTGAACAAGGAGGTCATGTGTAGGAGAAGAGTTTTGGCAAAAGCTTTATAGTACAAATATGTGAGCCCATCTGGGCCGGGGATTTGCCTTGGGGTAGATCGTGCAAAATCTCTTCCACCTCCTCACATGTTGGTTGATCCAGAGCCGTCAGAGCCTCCACTGGAAGTTTGAGTAAATGAAGATTAGTCAGATAAGTCTCCACGTCTCCTCTCCTCTGAGAGGAATCTCCCTCTCCAGGACAGGGAAGGTTATAGAGGCGGGTATAGTAGGAGAGAAAGATTTCTGAGATATTAGAGGGATTTTAATGGATCTTACCATCAGCGTCTCTCAGAGCCTGTGGACAAGCCCTAGAGGTGCATTCTTTAAGCCTCCTTGCTAGTAAAGAGTGAGCCTTATTTCCTCTTTCGTAATATCTTTGCTTAGAATAAAGGAGCAGCATTTCCACTTTTTTGATAGATAGATCCTTCAGCCTCTCGCAGAGGTGTAGTACCTTCCGCAGTAAGTGGCTGTCAGTCTAGCCTCTAAGGACGTCAGCTGGGAGGTCAACGTACGATGCTGAGCTGCGTCGTCTCTTTTAAGTCTGGTTCCCTTTCTGATACAGTGACCCCTCATCACCGCCTTGTGGGCCTCCCACAGAATGGACGTCGAAGAGACTGACGCCTGATTGAGCTGAAAGTATTCTTCTAAGTGTTTATGTAGTGAGGCTTTAACGAGAGGGTTCTTGACCAGAAATTCATTCAGACGCCAATGCCTAAAGGACTTCGGGGTCTGAGCCTCCTTGACGTCCAGAATTATAGGCGAGTGGTCAGACCAAGTGATGGTCCCAATTTCAGACCCACCCATCATACGAAGCAAAGCGCTACTCACAAAAAAGTAATCGATTCGTGTATGCGTCTGAGGGGGGCCGAATAGTAAGAGAAGGTTCTCTCCCCAGGGTGGTCAACCCTCCATGTGTCAAACAAGATCTCCTCTCTGATCAATCTCCTGAACTCCAAAGAGAGTCTCCGTAGACCCTCGGAAGGGGGAGTTCCTTTAACCGAGTGACGGTCTTGTGTGCTTGAAAAGGGAGCATTGAAGTCCCCATCTAATATCACCGCAGCTGGAGGAAGACCACGAAGAAGGGAGAGGACCCTCCTATAGAAGAGTGCCTGGCCCGAGTTTGGATCATAGATATTTCCTAGAATCAACCTCTGGTCACCCCACTGAGCCTCTAAAATCACATATCGCCCTTCGGGATCACTATGTGTTCGATGTACGTGGATAGGACAGCTTGCCGATATCAGGATGGCAACTCCTCCCTTCTTATTGTTAGAGAAAGCAGAATAACTGGACTGGTAGGCATTCCCTGCAAAGCTAAATGAGCCCTTGGCATCGTAGTGCGTCTCCTGTAGGAAGGCTACGTCCTCCCCCAGGGATCTTAACTCTTGTAGAGTGAGTTTACGTTTGCGAGGGGAATTGAGACCCCTCACATTAATCGATATTAAACATACCATGGGCAATGGTTCGAGAACATTGGAAACCTGGTGACATGTGCTTACCCGGTCCTAGAGGGTAGTCAGATGAAGAAAAGGGAGAAGATGAGAGAGGAGTGAAAGGGGATGGGGGGGAGGGAGAGGGGGGGTCACCTGAAAACAGATTAACATATACAAAGAACCATAGAGAAGATAAGGCAAATAAAACAAGTCCTTACGGACATAACATTCCCGGGTTTTTTACCCAGCTGGAAGTCGACTGAGGGCTATCCCCCATCTCCCATGAGCATGGGGAAGAAAGAAAAAACAAAAACTAGCCCAAGTCGAGATCCAGAAATATCAAAGAGGGAGAATGCTCCGATCAGCAGAGGTCAGGGGACACTCCGCCTCAAATCAAGCAGGAAAAAGAATAAAAAAACTCCCAAACGAGCACAAAGCGCCTCGGATGGAGGGGAGTGGCCCCTCCTTTGTCAGGTAAAGAGAAGAAGGGAAGGGGATGCCATCCCCATACCCTTCAGTAAGAAAGATTCCAGCAATCAGTAAAACAGTAAAATAGTACTAAATGATAAACTTATATGCAAATAAACAGGAAAGTACACGTTAGGCGTAACTTCTGCACCAGCGGCAGGATGCTAAAATATAAGGTAATGCAGTATGCACCCGAGGTGGGGCAACACACACAGCCCTTTCTTGCCCCTAAGCGGTAACTCCCCTAGGTATCCAATAGGGTCAACGAGGGCGTCGCGAGGATGGTAGTCCCCGGCCTCCCCCTCTCTTCCGTGTGGCCCTTTGAGGGATATTTTTAGACCACACCGGAGCTGGAGGTAGACCCGGCAGTATGATGTTCTAATGGGGAAGCTCCACATGTGGGATGTCCAGTTCTCTGCAAAAGGCCAAAGAGTCTGCTGGGGTACGCAGAATAGCAGTACGACCTCCACGGCGGGCAATGAGGACAAAGGGAAAGCCCCATCCATACGGAATTTGTTGATCCGTGAGGACTCTGGTGATAGGCTTCAGGTGTGAACTGCCGAATTTTAAGCAAATTGTTCGCATTCGTAGAATGACTCGAACACCGCCCAAAACAGCTCGAATTTGAGATTGGCGAACATTTCCAATCGAACATCGCTCATCTGTACTCGTTTCTAGTGGGCATGTGATCACTGGCTGCCGTGAGGGTGCAGGAGCTGCCAGATCTTGGTATACCCAGATCAGCTCAACAGTTTAAGCAGCCCCATATATAATATATAATAATATCATATACCAGCCCCAGCTGTAGAGGAAATGGAATGTATATATAAAATAATAATAATAATGAAATGCTATCCAATGGTCTTTATGATCTTATTAGGGACACAATAAATAAAAAAAAACACAAAGAAAACTAAAAAATAAATATCTTAAACAAAATTAATAAGTAAATATGTCTCCAATAGTCTGAACCCTGGTTTCTAATTCCGTCCTGATACATAAAGATAGCTGTTATTGAAACTTATTATACTTATTACAATCCAAATGTTTTTAGTGCAAACTTTTAGTCTTGAGGAATATTTTAAAAGAATGTGAAAATATTTCTATCTTTTTTTTTTTACATTTTCCTTTTATATTGGCAAAAAAGCATACATACCGTATATACTCGTGTATAAGCCGACCCGTGTATAAGCCGACCCCCCTACTTTTGCCCCCAAAACCTGGGAAAACCTATTGACTCATGTATAAGCCGAGGGTGGACCTCAGCACAGGTATACAGCCCCCAGCAGTGTGGTATACAGGCCCCCCCAGTGGTATATACAGGCCCCAGCAGTGTTACAGCAGCAGCCCCAGTGGTATATACAGCAGCATCCCCAGGGGTATACACAGCAGCAGCCCCAGGGGTATACACAGCAGCAGCCCCAGGGTATACACAGCAGCAGCCCCAGGAGTATACACAGCAGCAGCCCCAGGAGTATACATAGCAGCAGCCCCAGGGGTATACACAGCAGCAGCCCCAGGGGTATACATAGCAGCAGCCCCAGGGGTATACATAGCAGCAGCCCCAGAGGTATACACAGCAGCAGCCCCAGGGGTATACATGGCAGCAGCCCCAGGGGTATACATGGCAGCAGCCCCAGGGGTATACATGGCAGCAGCCCCAGGGGTATACATAGCAGCAGCCCCAGGGTTTTACATAGCAGCAGCCCCAGGGGTATATATAGCAGCAGCCCCAGGGGTATACATAGCAGCAGCCCCAGGGGTATATATAGCAGCAGCCCCAGGGGTATACTTGGCAGCAGCCCCAGGGGTATAGATGGCAGCAGCCCCAGGGGTATACATGGCAGCAGCCCCAGGGGTATACATGGCAGCAGCCCCAGGGGTATACTTGGCAGCAGCCCCAGGGGTATACATGGCAGCAGCCCCAGGGGTATACATGGCAGCAGCCCCAGGGGTATACATGGCAGCAGCCCCAGGGGTATACATGGCAGCAGCCCCAGGGGTATACATGGCAGCAGCCCCAGGGGTATGCTGGCCGCCCGCCCGCCACCATCAGTATACATGCGCCCCCCCCTATCAGTATCCAGGGCCCCCCCTTGCAGCCCAAACCTGTAAAGGAAGATCCTTATACTTACACCTGTGCCCGCCGCCGTCCCCGCTCTGCACCGCGCTGCTCCATCTTCTTCCGTCTTCCTCCTCGGTCGCACAGGCAATGACTCGCACAGGCTGACGTCATTGCCTGTGCGACCGAGGAGGAAGACGGAAGAAGATGGAGGAGCGCGGTGCAGAGCGGGGACGGCGGCGGGCGCAGGTGTAAGTATAAGGATCTTCCTTTACAGGTTTGTCCTGCAAGGGGGGGCCCTGGATATTGATGGGGGGGGGGCGCATGTATACTCATGGTGGCGGGCGGGCGGTTTGGCGGCACTTGCGTTGGTGTACTCGCGTATAAGCCGAGGGGGTACTTTTCAGCCCAATTTTTGGGCTGAAAAACTCGGCTTATACGCGAGTATATACGGTATATAAAAATGACCCCACATATCATGAAAAATGAGACAAAAATCATTTGAACAAGCAAATGAGAATAAAACTTTGGAGCCCTTAAAACCACATGTAGGAAACAAGAAAAATGTGCCCGGCCATGAAAGCCATGAAAGCAGGAAAATGGCCCGCTATTAAATTGATTAACGTCCCGGATGTGTTATCATAAAACAATACTTTATTCTCTACCATGTAAAAGTGTTTTGATACCACAGTCTGAGCGGCCGCCTCTGGATAAACAACACTTTAATTAAGTTAACTCATCTTGTTTATTTATTCAATTAGTGATCTGAAGTCATTTGCACGGTCAATAAGTCCCTGTCATGGTTGGACACATGTTCCATGTATTCATTTATTGATAGTTCACAAAGTTTAAGATCAGCTAATCGCTATTTAGAATTGGCATGAGTCATCTCTCAAATGCTACCTCTTTCCAATCTAACACATTGGTGAACTTATAATTTAGAACATATGGCGTTCTTAGAATAAAACACATTAGTAATACCGCTGCAGCTCTACTATAATGCTTAATGCATGCTGATAATTAAACCTGCTTGTGATTAACACCTACAATAATCCATTGAACAGATGAGAAACAAAATAATTAAAGCTATCTACGTAATATTTAAACGACCACTGAACTTTAACCAAACTTGTCATAAACAGAATAAGAGAACATAGGAAACTTTGTAATACACCTTATTAGAGAAAAATGTCTGCCTTGAGATATGCAACAGATGTTTATCGCACTTAGGGATGAAGTTAGGCTAGGGTCAGACAAGCATTATGCATTGCGTTCAGGGGGTTCCATCTAAAATATATAATTTGTCAGCATTAGCACAGTGTTCCTGGAAAGGTAACACTGTGTTAACACTGTCACTGCAATCCTATGGCAGGCGGAACCCGGGTGCATTGCAAACACCGGTTTGACACTTCTGGAGTTTAAAATCTCGCACTTTTTCCAAGCGCATCACAAGACGAAGAAGAAACTCGTAGAAATTTTGGCATCCCTAGGCCTGGCTGATTGATGATCCTCTCCAGGCTTTGTTTAGTTTTGTTTATTTATTTAAATGTCCATTCATTCCAGTTGTTCATGTATATATTTTGAGTTTATTTCAATATTTCAATATTTTGTCATACCATGCCTGATGAAGGGACCTAAGATGTCTCGAAAGCTCGCCTTGTAACATCACATATTTTATTTTTGTTAGCCCTTGAAAGGTATCACAACTACAAGATTGTTATCTTGTTTCTCCCACTGAAAGCTATCAACATTTTCTCAAATGGCTAACACGGTACCAAAACCTTTTCTTCTGAATGTACTATAGAAATGCAGAACGTCCCTTCTGCAGATGAGATATCCCCTTATACGGTCAAATAGGACGAAGTATTCCCTCTCTCTTTTGCATAAAATCAATGGCATTCTGCTATAGTATGGCCCCAGAAAACCTCCTCATGCATCAATCATTTCAGAATTAGGCTGGGGTCACAGTTGCATTTTTCACAAGCGGTTTTGGAGACCTGCGTTTTTCAAAAACGCATGTAAAAAACGCACCCATGGACCCCCATGTTAAAAAACGCATGCCCTAATAGCAATAACGCATGTATGACTCTACAATGCGTTTTTGGTGCATTTCCAAAAACGCATGCGTTTTTTAATATGGGGCCTTATGGGAAACGCATGCAAAAACTCATGTACAATTAGTGCCATTCAAAAAGGCATGTGTTTTCCATAGGAGCCCATGTTAAAAAACGCATGCGTTTTTGAATAGCACTAAAAGGTACTAATTGTACATGCGTTTTTGCATCCGTTTTCCATAGGGGCCCATGTTATAAAAACGCATGCGTTTTCTTCAAAAACGCACCAAAAAATAGTACATGCACTATTTTTTGGTGCAGATTTAAAAACGCAGCCAAAAACGCAGGGAGCCATCACACACCTTAAAAAACTGTAAATAAAAAGAGAAAAGTACTGTGTATATATAGACTGGGATCGGGCAACATATGAGTGAAAAAAATATTTAAACAAGTTTATTATAATACAGAGCAAAGTGCATACACAAGAAAAGATTTTTAAACCAATTAAAAATTGTGTAACCACAATAGTACATGTAAACCAAAGCCAAATTAATTAATTACCGTATATACTCGTGTATAAGCCGACCCGTGTATAAGCCGACCCCCCTACTTTTGCCCCCAAAAACTGGGAAAACTTATTGACTCGCGTATAAGCCGAGGGTGGACTCCAGCACAGGTATACAACCCCCAGCAGTGAGGTATACAGCAGCCTCCCCAGTGGTAGTATACAGCAGCAGCCCCAGTGGTAGTATACAGCAGCCCCAGAGGTATATACAGGCCCAGAGGTATATGCAGCCCAAGAGGTATATGCAGCCCCAGAGGTATATGCAGCCCCATATGGAGCCCCAGAGGTATATGCAGCCCCAGAGGTATATACAGCCCCAGAGGTATATGCAGCCCCAGAGGTATATGCAGCCCCAGAGGTATATGCAGCCCCAGAGGTATATGCAGCCCCAGAGGTATATGCAGCCCCAGAGGTATATGCAGCCCCATATGCAGCCCCAGAGGTATATGCAGCCCCAGAGGTATATGCAGCCCCAGAGGTATATACAGCAGCCCTTAGGTAGTATACAGCAGCCCCAGTGGTGTATACAGCAGCCCCAGGGCTGTATACAGCAGCAGCCCCAGGGCTGTATACAGCCGCAGCCCCGGAGGTATACAGGCCCCCCCATTAAGCTCCAGGGCCCCCCCCTTGCGCGGCAGCCTGTAAAGTAAAATCATACTTACCAGTGTCCAGTCGCGCCGTCCGCAGCTGCCGACACACGATCCCGGGCTTCAATCCGCGTCTTCCGGCTTCCGACTTCCTGTAGTCGCGGGCAATGACGTCATTGCCCGCGACTACAGGAATGCGGAAGACGCAGAATGAAGCCGGGGATCGTGTGTCGGCAAGCTGCGGACGGCGCGACAGGACACTGGTAAGTATGATTTTACTTTACAGGCT